>PVJA010000094.1:219425-241392 GCA_004027025.1 Myocastor coypus | reverse complement strand
CAATATGCAATATGTCAACTTTCAAAGAAAAAAAGGGGGAAAAGAAAAAAAAAAAAAGTAATGTGGATTTAGAAAGGTTAATGTTTAGTTGTTTGATCAATCTTATATACCTATATGTATTAATCTAAACTGATCCGATGATGAAAATATGTAATATAACCATTGTTAAATTTAAACAATAAAAGAATTGAAAAAAAATAAAATAAAAATAATCTTTATTATAAAAAAAATTTAGGTTGGATTACCTATAATATTAAGGTTTTTTTATTTGATGGTTATAAATCCTTTACTTATGTAGGAAATAAGTGGGGATTGTACATGTATCTGCATTTACCATTTTTATTTTAAAGAGAGAAGAAAACAATAGAGATCCACAGAATTTCAAAATAAGATGATATAAAATTAACAATGGTTATTATGTTGTATATTGTTATCTTCAAAGTAGTTGTTCGGGTTATCAGATATAGGCTTAGAAAACTGACCAAACAATATTGGCACAAATTACTCTTTTCAATGAACTGATAGAAATTAGTAGTTCAATTACCTTAACTTTCTTGTGCATACATACATATCTTTACCCCTTCTTTCTTTTCTCTTTTCTGTCCCAATTGTTCTTTCCTTTTGAGCCATTTCTTTCCTTTTCAATGTATCTACTGTACTTTTTTGGATCTCTTTCAGTTTCTTATGCTAGGGAGACAATGTGATGTTTACACATACAAGTCTGGTTTATTTCACTTACAAACATGGTCTCTAGGCTGGCTATGGTGGCGCACCCCTGTAATTCCAGCACTTGCGAGGATCAATTAGAGTTTGAAACCATCCTGGGCTACAAAAGTGAGCTCAAAACCAGCTTGAACTGCATAGCAAGATCCTGTCTCAAAAAGAAAAAAAATCATTTCTAGTTGCATCCATGTACCTATATAAGTCTCAAGTTTATCTTTATAGTTGAATAGCACTCCATCTTATAAAAATACCACACTCTTTTCTTCATTCCTAAGTTGAAAGACATTTGGGTTGTTTCCAAGATTTAGCTGTTAAAATTTGTATTGCTATAAACATGAGTGCACACATATTGCTGTGGTATGACAGACTTTTTCTATTGAAGAAAACATTTCTTACAATTACAAAGCAGCACTAGAGACAAAATTTCAATAGAATCAATCTGTTACATATTATTATTTTCTGTAAACAGAATTTAACTTCTGCTAAACACAGATTTCAATAATAATCTTGATACTTAATATGTTTTTATAAGATAAGAGAGAGCAAAAAAGAATGATTCCAAGGTTAGCTAATTTAAATTGGGAAAGGTAGCCTTATTTTATAAGAAGAACATAAACAGATCTTTAATACAACAGCACTTAACCTCCTAGGCAAGTTGTTGCTGGAGAAAAAAGTCAAAGGTCAACAGCGAAACAAAATACTACTGAAGCATTAATGTATAGCAAAACATATTCAGAAACTAAAGGTAATTTCCAATGCCATACAAAAAGTGGCTGAACTAAAAGAATTTGTAAAGAAAGAAACTAGTTTTATACACAGCCTACTACTAGATTCTCTATTTCCTTTAGGCTTTATGAATGAACATAAGTAAAAAAAAATGTTCTAAGGCTGGGTTATAGATCAGTGGTAAAAAAAAAAAATTTCCTACCATGAGTGAGGTCTGGGTTTGATATAATCATCCAAAATATAACTAACTAAATAAATAAATAAATAAATAAATACATACATACATACATACATAGTATAGTTTCCAGTCTAACATTGAAAAAACTCATTATTTATTGGCTGGTACTTGATATAATTCATAATGCCTTCTCATCTAAAAAAATCACAGGCAGACTTTCAGGGTCAGGGTGTGCTTTGTAAAGTTCGTCAATATTCACATAGTTTTTGGAATTTGAAAAGGATTTAAGTACATCACCAAATGAAAACAGTATGTTGCAGATTTATTCCCAGATAACAAATCTTAGTTAGGTTGTAAATACTAAATACTACTGTAAAAAAAAATTGTCCTGTGTGAAGTAGATTGGTGAATACATGTCAAAAAAAATCATGATCAAACCTGGAATTTTTGTTGACAGACTTTGTAGTGAGGCCAAAGGTGTAATTAGGCCAGAAAATTACTTTCTCACGACTAGAATTGTTCCCTTCAGGTCTTGAGTTATCAGTCCAGAAAATTTCATTAAACACTAAATTCACTTTAAGATAACTGTCAAAATTAAGCAGAGGTGAGTCAAGTCAAGGTCCTAATATTCAAATCTCTGATTTGGATTTTGAGTCAACATAAAAAAAAGTGTACAGGTCTAGTTTTCTGTGAAGAATAACTATATGAATTTCAGAAACAACCTGTTTCTTTGGAAAACAGAATAATGATAAAGGACAAAAACTGTACAATTTGAAGAGCTTAATAGCCAAGAACAGTTGAAGTAATATTTCCTGTTCATTGAGACCCTGCTGCATGGTAAGAATTAAAATACTGTTCCTGTAGAAACAATGCAAAAGTGGGACGATTCTAATGATAGTTAGGGAATTCACTGTATTTGTTTTTATACAGTTGGAAAATGAGTATTGTGTGTTTATAAATGAATACCATGCCACATATTAAAAGTAAAATAGTATAGGATAATTTGCTGTTTATTTCATAAGCACATGAACAAGAACTCATTTTTATAACCAAAGAGGAAATATATGACATTACTATGATGAATGATGCTTTTATATTTTTTAAACATTATTTATTTATCTATCTATCTATCTATCTATCTATCTATCTATCTATCTATCTATTTTGGTGGTATGAGAGATCAAACTCAGGACCTTGCACTTGAAAGGCAAGCACTTATTCTACTGAGCCTTCTTCCTGGCCCTAAAAACATTTTTATAATTTAGTTTCAAATATTTGAAATAGGTCTACAACTATTTTGTATGATATATCTCATAATTTAGTGTTTAGGGCTGTTGAGATAGCTCAGTGGACTAAGCACTTGCTTAAATAAGCTCAGAGATCAAGGTTCAATTCCAGACACCACATGCTGGGACAGCTCCACTCCTGGGCACGCTGAGCTGGCCACCAAGACCTGACATATTAGCACATCCCTATAATCGCAGCACTAGAGATGCTGAAAACAAGAGGATTACTGAGTCTGAGCTTCGCAGAGAGACCATGTACCAAATACATAAAATAATAAAAGTAATAATTTAGTGTTTGATATTGTGTATTACTTACCTTTCTTGGAGCCAAAGTGTCTGTCAATTGTTTTTGTTGATTCAACTAAGTCATATATCAATTACATCGATAATAAAAACAGACCTTTGCTACTAATGGGGAATAGTGCAATTGAACACATAAGAATGATGAATAAAAGTCAAGAAATCAGTTGTTAACTATTTAGTATAGAATCCACTATGCTTGTGGCTACTGATAACATAATCTTGAATCTAGCTACTTTAAAATTCAGAAGTACTTCTAATAGCATCAAACATTTGTCAGTTAAGTAGCACTCCATCATTCCACAAGGGACAGTGAAAAAAGTTAAACAGGTTTTTCTATAAACACTCAATAAAGTGATCGTAAAGTTAGAATTAACTTAAGTGTGATGTGTTATGAAGGAATTAAACTTACTACAAATTATGAAATATGGTTTTCAGCATATCTCATGCTATCCCTCTATTACCTCATAATGAGACTCCAAAATCACAAGGCTACACATAAATATGTCTTAAGATAGAAATATTGGAAAGCATTCCTTATGAGTTCTACCAACTTTAAGAATTATATTGTTATAGATTCATGATAGCACACAACAATAACTAGAATATTTACAAGATAAAGTATTTTACTTAACTATCCAATAGGTGTTGGAAAGTTTTTCAAATCAAGATTGATCACATTAAGAAAAATTTGAAGTAATTTACTAAACAATATTTAAGAATATTTTTCAGTGAAACATGTTTGTTTTAATACATCCTGTTGTTATTTGCTCAAAATAAGATTGTTACCTAAAGGAATTAGTGGATTCGATGGAAATACCACAGATGGTTTAATGAGAACTAGATTTATAATCATTTAGCCCTGAGGTTAATGCTCAGCTGTGCCCTTTGTTTAGCTTAAACGAGTTACCTAAATTTTGTGTATAGTAATTCAGTCATCTCTAAAATAGGATAAACAATATCTCCTTTGAGGGATCATGTGAAATAAATTCTGTACTAGATATTCGCAAAGTTCTTACCATATGATGGTTTTCTAATGAATCTTTTGGTAATTCCTCATTTTAACCAATTTATTGTACTGATTAATTAAATCACATTTAACCATGCTTTAAACAGAGACTGCAATAACAAATGGGAATATAGTGCTGAAAAATATAAACAGGAATACTGATGTCACATATAAAAGTCTTTTTAAATAACATGTACATGTATCTGGTTAGTCATTTTTGTTTTCATGCACCATGTAGTAGCTATAGACAATCTTTGTGAATGTACAGCATAAGAACAGAATACCACAGAAAGGACGTACAAGAAATACCACGGAGGTAAATGCACGTAAATATTTTGAAGGAAATTTCAAGCATTGTCACCTGATAAAGCTTCCTTCATTTGCTTATTCTGTGCTTCCGTATGGGATGCTTGTTTGCTTGCTTTCTTGCCATACTGGGGGCTGAACTTAGGGATCACTGAGCTGCATATATGATCCTTTTTGCTTAATCCTTAATTTAAAGAGGAGTTCTAACTAAATTTCCAGGCTACGCTTGAATTTGCAATTGTGCAGTGTGAGCCTCCGAAGCAGGTAGGCTTACAGGTGTGAACTACCACACAGTGCCTTTTCCAAAGCACAAGGTGAGGAACGTAAATCTAAACAAACCTAAAACTACATTTTCGTTAAAAACGTGTATACTTTCAATATATTCATTGGGCTTATCATCTTGTAAAACGTTAAATCATACTAAATGGTAAGAAAAAAAAAGTTAATTGAAAATGTGATGCCCCCCCAAAAAAATAAATAAATAAAAAATAAAAAATAAAAAAAAAGAAAATGTGATGCCCATTAATGAAAGTGCATGTCTATGACCATTAATAAAAATATATCAGATAAATAAGAAACAAAGCAGTTCACATTTCATCTTAAGAATACAGCTAAGATTATGTGAAAAGTGAAATGCCTACTGAGGAAAAACTTTATAAACAGGTTTGTTGTTCACACATAGAATTGGAAGAAATATTTACTCATGAAAGACTAAGAAGTTATCTTCAGTAATATTTTGTAAAGAAAAAAATTGCATACAATTCTTTACACAGCTAAGATATTACTTTGTATCTCTGGTTTTTACTGAAAATCAGACATAGGCAGGTTCCAGTAGCCCTATGTTTAATTATAGTTGTGAAATTTAAGGCACAAATGTGGGGAACTCTCAAAAGCAATCGATTTCCTTGACTTAAAACTAAGAACAATAGTGGTCTAGGGAAAATGGACTGAACGTCAACAGTCAACACATTTAGGAAAAATATGTTTGTTGTTGAGATGATGAGGTGGTATATTAATAGGAGTCATGATGCTGACCATTTTTATGATCACTTTAAAGAAAAAATCAAGAGAAGCAACCTCTCATTTAATTAAAATAACCATACTGGCTTTGGAGGAAGTCCATATTTCTAAAAGGTCTACATTCTAGTCATTTTCTCTCACTGATACACATAGAATTTTAGTACACATGATTGATGTGGAACTCTCGATAATTTCAACGTTTCATAGAATATTATGTCATGAAATTCATGCTGAGAAAGCAATTGCCATTATAAATCCAAAAGACAACTCATATGGACAGGTCAGATGGTAAAAGGTTCTACTTGGAATGGTACCTTTAAATTTAATTTATTCAATAAGTAACTTAAAGGATGAGGATCACATGTGCAAACAAATTCAAATATCCTTAGATCATATATATTTGAATCAAGATGCTGCTATATCTTTCTACTTAAATATTTTAATATAATTCCTGGGTTATATATAATGTAATAAATATATTTACTATAATTTAATTAAATGATATAAGATAATAGATAATACAAAGACTTTACTGAAGAGATTAGACATTTTCTTGTCTATAGTGCTGATTATTTTACATATTTAAAGAGAATCTTGGTCGAGCATCACATCTCAAAGTCTAGCCACAGATAACTTGTGTTCACAAACTCTCTAGAAAAATCAAAGTATTACATCTCCTCTAGACCTCAGACTTCAGTGCTGTGTTTCCTTATCTTACATCCTCATATTCCAGGAAAAAAGTTTAGATAATTATAAAATATGTATTTAAAGACTTCCACAATTACTGTATTGATTAAATGAAAATTAATGAAAGTATATTTTACCTGAAGGAAATTTTCTTCTGTCATGGGATTTGATGTAGGATACATATCTGTGTATGAAATAGCAATCATGCCAGGAAGACAGCTCAGTGGCTGGAGTGGCTGCCTGGCAAGAGTAAGGTCCTGAGTCCAATTCCCAGTACCAAATAAATAAATATATAAGTAATTGAGAGTCATAGCATCTATATTTACAGATAAAAAACAATCCCTGATATTGGAAGCGAATGATATCAGAAGAAAACTATCATTTGTGCTAAAGGTGAAGCATAAGCCAATTCTAAAATATAAGAAGATAATTAAAATCTCAACCCATAAAATATGAGAAAAAGCTATCTTCCCAAAATTGATGTACTGAAATAATAAGGAAATGACTTGTAGCCTGTGGAACAAGGAAAAAAACCTGCTTTGAACAATCACTGTGATGAAATTTAAAATCAGATATCTTGCTATGTAACATTTTCCAAAATGCTTTCTGATACATGGTCTCATACTATTCTTTGCCCGGTGCTCTCAGCTAAGAGATAAGGCAGATCTTATGGGGATTACAAATGATCAAGTAGGCATTTCTGACTGTGACTTGATACAGGAAAATAATACACAAGAGGTAAAAGTGTTGAATTCATTACTACATACTAGTGGGACTTTGCAAGAGATTATTGACACTTCTTTCCTATTCGCTGACGCGAGGTTTCGCACACCAGTACGTATTTGTGATGACCAAACGAATGGTCCCAACTACTGTCGCTCAAGGTCACTTAGCTAGCAAGTGGTGCAGGAGAAGAGAAGCAGACTTTTTATTTCTAAGCTGGGACCTTTGGTTCTATCACAGGTCCCAGCTTAGAAAACTAAGGTTCCTTGAAGAGATGAGTCATAACCTGTTCATCAAATTCCAAAATTAACAAAACAGTATTCATGGACATCTTCTCTAGGAATCAGGCTGTGTATCTCTTTAGCCACTTATCAACAAGTGAGTATGATAAAAGGCTCACTCATTAATTATACTGATTGCTTCCTAGATGAAGTGCAAAAGTGTTTGTGTAGTCTGATTAAATTTATTGAATTAGCCTATAGTTTTATCATTTTGAAAACCAGCTTCATTGTTTATTCTACAGTATGTCGATCCATTTTCAACAATTAAATAGCTTAGCATACAGACGTAATCAATTGAAAGCAATCTCATTTTTAAAGCTTAGAACCATTTCTAATGTGTAAGAATGTGCATTTCTGAAGGCAATATATAGCAGTTTCAATGTATAACAGCATCAGTGACATTTCACATCCATAGAAGGTATCTTTTACCACAAACACAAGTTTACATAAAAATATTATGTCATAATGTTCTGAAAAGTAAATATGTAATCCTCGCAATTTAGTATTAATTCCTCACATTATAAAAGTGTATAGAGTACATCTTCATGAA
This sequence comes from Myocastor coypus, assembly GCA_004027025.1. Classification (NCBI taxonomy): domain Eukaryota; kingdom Metazoa; phylum Chordata; class Mammalia; order Rodentia; family Myocastoridae; genus Myocastor; species Myocastor coypus. Next base: position 233,603 of record PVJA010000094.1, on the reverse strand, counting down.
CATGAGTAACTAGTTAGGCTATAAATATTATATCACAACTGTACTTTTAAAATATGGTCAACTATATTTTTACATCTGGAAATTAGAAAAGCAGCAGCAATAACCAATGGAATTGATGTCATTTTAGTTGAATATTTTACCTCAGTCTGTTTGTCATTTAAAAAATCACTATATATTGTGCCATTTGATATTCGTGGAAATTCCACAAAAATGGCTTTGATTTTTAAAGAAGTTCTTTTTTGCAATGAAAGAAATACCAGACCAAAATGTTTAAATGGCTCAATTATATGTTTAAAAGAGGTATTGTTGAAAGAGCCCCCAGACATTCAGAGACCCGTGTCTGTTTTAGAACTTTAGCTTTTAAATTGGAAAGTCAAATCAAAATAATATACGGTAAAGTTCACAATTTCTCACTTAAATCACTTTAAGCTTTTATACCATTCTATTATTATATCTGATTATGATTTTCTGGTTTAAATATTATTTCTTGACTCCTAGAAAATGCTATCTCAGCTATGAGTTTCAAAATTTGCCATTTCCTCCTAGTAACTTTACAACTCTGGACTCTTTAAAGTGTATTCATTAAAGAAGGGCAGAGAGACAAGAAGAAAAGAAATACGTTTGAAATCTCTTCGAATTGGACAACTTGTCACAGTAGCAGCTTCATCCATAAGCTAAATATTCCACCCATGAAAAACAGCATAGCAAGGAGGAGGAGGATTGTTTAAAAATATAAAATACTCATGGCACAATTAATTTTAAAATCCAAACATGGTAAACCCAGCACTTAGGGGGTCTGAGACAGAAAGATCTCAAGTGTGAGCCTAGGCTCCACAACTTAGTGAGACCTCGTCTCAATTAAAAAAAAAAAAAATTAAAAGTCTAGGAATGTAGCTCAGTGCTAAGATAATTGAGTTCAATCCTGGGTACCATACACACAAAAATTAATCTGAAAACCATGCTAAGCAACCTTGTAGTAACATATTATAGGACACTCCAAAATCTGTACTCTTTAGCTGGACAGACACTATATTCCAAGTAAAACAAAATATAGTCATCTAATTTATTAATTGGAAGAAAACAAGATGATCTTACCCAACCTCTCTTTTAATACATATGAAATGCCTTTCATACTTTCCTAACAGCTATTATTATTATTAACAGGAGAAATGAATGGCTGGTAGTCAGGAAGGGAAATAATGTTTTAAAGTAACATCTATGTCATCTATAATATAGCCTATAAAAATAAATGTATTATAAAAATTATAGTTAACAACTTCTGACACTAGTTTCCTCCTGAACATTCTGGTGAGAAAAACCAATTAAAGTTTTATTAATAATGCCTTCCACTCCCAGAGAATTCTCTGCATAACATCCACCTTCTCTTTCCAGTGCTGAGAATGCAGGAGGAGTACCTCAGGCCTTGCGCAGACTGGGCAGTGTACGGCCACTTCTGTTTCCTTCCTGTTAGAGCCAGGTCAGATCTCTCTCTTATGTCAGTCTGTCAGACTTCTGCCTCAGAAGAGTACAGGTTTGTCTACTCTCTCATCTCTCCAATTCAAATTTTGGGTCAATTTGCTTAACACTGAATGGCATCATTATTTCCAAATCCATAAATAAATGGATTTATTTCAGAATGCCTTGCACACTTACCTAACAACTATTAATATTAACAGGAGAAATGAAAAGCTGGTGGTCATGAAAGACTAAACATAGCAAATAACTCATTTAAACATCTAGATAACTAAATGAAATAACTAATGAAAATAACTAACAGAGCTCTTCCTGGCCTGTTTTCTTCTAAGTGCTTACCACCGTCTGCCAATGTTTCAAAGTGATACCAAAAACTGTGTTTTTGTGCTTAAGAATTCTCAGTGTCATTTGCAGCACAGAGTAAGACGGCGCCACTGTCAGTCTTTTCCTGGACTTATATCTCTACCTCTTATGGTTAGGGTTATAATAATGTTAACATTAACAACTTCAGTGCCATAAATCTGTAGAGAAATGGATGCAGATGATTAGGGTACTAAAATTAAAAATAATTTTAGTACAGTCCAGTGTGGGCACATGAGATAATAAAACAATAGCAATTCAGAAGGAAAAAATAAGTTAGGGAAGAAAGGTCTGTAATTCTCTTGTAAATTAAATAGATAAAAGGCCTGATCAGAAGCCTAATATGTAGTTATTTAATTAAATCTAAAAATAAAAGATCTTTGATCTAACAGGCCAGAGAGAGAAAAAAAAAACCTTTAGGAATCTTATGCTAGTATCAGGGTTAGGGCATACTTGACTTGGTTACAGTTCTACACTATAATGAATATTACATATAAAAGTATATGTTGGGGCCAGGGAGATAGCTCCTTGGCATAAGCGCCTGCCTGGCAAGATCAAGGTCATGAGTGTGAACCCAGGTTCCGCCAAAAAAGTAAAATAAAATGTAAAAAAGGATATGTCACTTAATTCCTCACGCCAAAATTTTATTTGTATTCAATTAAATTTGGAGCTTTATAAAAAAAAATTAACACATGATTTTTTTAATATATCATCTCTGGAATATAAATTAGGAGATACAAAATTCACCAACTGTTAATAATACTTAAATGTAACCATTATGACCTATGACGACTGAAATAACACCTTCCATACAGGTAATATACCACCTTTGGAATCTCGACTCTAAATCTTTGGCCTGGAGCCTATATGCACTTAGAACTTTAGAGGCTGCACAAACACACTGCCATTTCCATTTGTAACTATGAGGCATAATTCCTCGCAGAAACCCTTTGCTGTATATTTATTAACTATATTCATTGACCAAAAACAATTTTTTGAGTATATGATCCCAGACAATAAATATTCAATATATGAGTATATAACAGTGACAAAACTGAATAAAACTTCCCCGTGAATCTGTTTAGAAGCATGCCTGCCACACCATACTCGGACTACTTGAAGTACCTGCTCCAGTGAGCGATGGGCATAATACACTGATATTGGCCCCCAAATCATGTCCACATCCTGGTACAAGGGGTACAGAAGCGCTACTTGGTGGCTACTTGACATGGAGCAGGATTTTTTTTTTTTTTTTTGCAAATGTGATTATGCCAAAGATCTTTTTTTTTTAAGAGAATACAGAAGTAGTTTAAAAACATATGGTAATACTCAATCATATGTCCAATTTTATATTAATATATCTGTTGATCTGAGCAACAGATTTGATGATAAAAATAGATAATATATCAATGATTGTTAATCAGCTATTCTTGTTTTGAAAATCTGTAAGTTGTGTACTATGGTTTGTTGCCCTGTTTGTGTCTTTGTTTCTGATTTTTGTTCTTGCTTTTCAAACTAAAACAAAATTAAATTCAGATTCTGGGGGGAGGAGATATTGGAAACTGCACTTAGGACCTTGCACTTGAAAGGCAGGTGCTTATGCCACTAAGCTACTTCCCCAGTTCCAAAATAAAATTAAATTTAAAAACACATTAAAAACAATATGGAGTTTCACTAAATAGAGGGATAGCAATTCAACAATGGTTATTATATGGTATATATATATATATATATATATTTTATTATATGGTATATTGATGGAGAGATTCTTTTTGATTTTCTAATATACTCTACAGAGAATCATAAGCATACTTGAGTGGTAAAGAGTGATATTATATACCAAACACCTAACATACAGACAGAGAGGAGAGACAGAGAGAGAGAGAGAGAGAGAGAGAGAGAGAGAGAAGGCAACAGTGACTGAGAGAAGGTGCAGTGAATCGGCCACAGAACAAGCAACACCAGCAGCTTCCACAAGCTTAAAGCCCAAAGATGGATGCTCCCTTAGAGACTTCAGAGGAACTCTCACCCTGCTGACACCAAATTCAACAGGATTTCAACACTGATTTTGGAATTCTGAGCTCCAAAACTGTGACCAAAAGTTCATTTTTTAATTAATTAATTAATTAATTAATTTATTTATTTATTGGTTGATTGATTGATTGATTGATTGCCATGCAGCTTGTGGCTTGTTATAGCCATAAAAAAGTAAAAATTTTCAATATAAATTTTAAAAATAGTAAGAAACATGGTGAAGTCTAGTCCTTGGGTTGGTCTTTCATACAGGGGGGGAAAGAAGCAGTATTATTTTATCTTTCTCATCAGGAAGAACAAAAAGGAAACATTATTTATGTTCATAATAGGTTAAATGTGCTACTCTGAAGGTATCCAGTGTTCAAACTTCTCTACATGTAAATGGAAAACTCCCATTAATAATATAATGTATAAAGATGAATGGCTTGAATAGTTGGTGTCATATTTACACATTGAGGAAAGCATTCAGTAGATTATTAAGATTAGTGGAGATCATTATATATGTGGAGGATTTGCTTGTGAATCTTCCCATCATCCTAATTTGTAAGTTTCCCTTGTGATAAAATAGATTTACAATAAATTTCTCAACATATAAGGCACCATTATTGGCTATCAATTTTCTCCTGAGAAAGTGGAATGTTTAAAGCACTTAAAATATTAAAAGTGTTGATATTACAAGAGGAGTATTTTGGATGTTGGCGGTGGTTACTAATATTTAGCTGGAAAAATAAAAAATGTATGCTTTCATAATACACTTGTGTATCACTGATACATAGAAGAATGCTTTCTCTTAATCTTTTTAAATAGGAAATTTTCAATATGATTAACTCTGGATTAATACTGTCCTGATCCATTTTTTTCCAAAATGATAAATTTGCAATGTATAAATTCTTATTCATTGTGCATGTGTGCATGTGTGTAGGTGCATACTTGAGCATATGCAGGTGTGCAATTGTATTCTCTACTCTGCATACCTTTTGGTTGTATATCACTGAAGTCAGATAGGAGAAAAGATAGACCCACCAAGCAAAACTATAAATCATTCATTTGATCTGAGTGCATTTGAAGGAAAGTTAAGTTAGGATAACTTTTCTTTTGATGTCAAATGCAATCATTTATGATTCAGTAAATTACTTTTTAATATTGATATAGAAATTGTATTTCAAGATGTGTTTGCATTCTGACCTAAACATAAGAAAAAAGAAATTGACCACATATAATGTCTAAACTGCATTTCGAGCATAGGAAGGGGATATTCTGAATTCATAAATAGCCCTTCCTTCACTATACAACAAGCACAATTCTATAAAAAGTATGACTGCTACTGGAATGCTGTTGCTAGGATCAAGTTTTTCTAAACCGGTGTTTATTATCAAAAATGATTTATGACAAGTGCCCAGTCAGAATAAATACAGTGACCACTGCAGGAGGCATTGCCTTGTGTGACTCCACAAAGAGGCCTCTTTCTTTCATTAACTTCAACTTCTGGTTGCTATGGCACCTGGTGACAACCATAACTTTTGGAAATTACTGTCATCTGCCCACAACCCCTCTACAGTTGCACACAGTCCTACTGAAGCAAGCACCGCAGCATGCGAAAGCCCCACACACGACCTCACTGGTCTGTCTTCTTTTCATGTTTTTAAAATATAAATATCTAAGTATATAAATCCAAACTGAAAACATTTTTATAAAAGAAATATAGTCTTTTCTGAAGAAGCATATATTTCTAGGGAAGATGATTCCAGTGTTCAACTGTAGGAAGTAAAAAAGTAAAGCTGTCCGAAACAAATCAGTGGATATTTATGAATTAATCAAAACGCATCATTGTTCCCTTCACAGGGCAAACTTTGAGGGTCAATTTGCATGTTTTTATTCTTCCTTACATGTTATAACTACTATCAACACAAATATAAGGTTCAATATTCATAAGTAAGCTACAATTTAAATCTTAGAAGTTGAAATTTAGCAGGACTGTTATTTGTATCTTTCTTCCCTATTTTGAGATTTATAGATTTCCCTATTATTGCTAGTATAAAAAGAACACATTGTGTCTTTTAGAGGTCTCCTTACAACTACAGGCTCTTAGAATTTTTTTTTTTAAATTCGAACTTGCAGGTTAAAAACTTAATGGAATTATTAGCAAAATAGTATGCGTATTTTCAAAATATATAATCACATGTTTTGCTCTAGAAAGAAATATGTCTTTGCATAAGGTTAAAAAGAAAAAAAAAACAACAACTTGGTTTTCTTCATCTTGGGAAGAAATTGGTGACTTTATGTGTCTAAAAGAAAGAAAATCCCAAATCCCAGGATATAAGGGTTATGTGCTCATGTTGAATGCTGTTCCTTCAGTACAAAAAACACTTTCTGAGAGAACCGTATCACAGTTCAAGAGATCTGTGAGAAGTTTTTCGTTACTAGGGCTGATGATACAGTCTGATGGCACAAGTGCTTGCCCAGGAATCACAAGATATTGAGTTTGATTCCTGGTACCAAACGAAAAACTCTAAAGTAGTTTTTTATAACTATTGATTTATAACCAACAAGATAGTGAATAAGATGGTCCATGTGTAAGGAGGCATTATTCCGTATTTCCTAAAAGCTAAACTTCTCTGCCTTCAAAATTTTTATGTAGAAATGAAAAGGAGGGCCTAGGGTATAGCTCAGTGGTACAGCGCCTGCCTGGTAAGCATGAGGTCCTGAGTTTGAGTCTCATTACCAAAAAATAAAAATGAAAGATTACACTAAATACACTAAAATAACATCTTTCAAATGAAACAGCTGTACTCTGGTAACCACAAATATTTGCACCATTGTCTAAACATATTAGTATAATGCTTGAAAACCTTGACCGAAGTCCTGGTTTCTGGATTCGATACATTAGAAAGAATAAAGACACAGAAGCAGATTTGAGAAGATGGCATGGCAGTTGAAATACGCGAACTGATCCTACATTAGAATAACTGACCAATTGAGACTGGGTGTGGTGGTGCACGCTTATAATCCCAGCTCTTGGGAGGCTAGAAATAGATCACTAAGAGTTCCACCTAGTAGTGAGACCCTGAACACCCTGTAGACCCTTCCCTAAAATACAGGAAAAAAATAAATAACTGACCAATGCAAATCTAGTTGAAACTATATCCATGGTCTATTTACTTAGAAAAGTGGATAACATATTTCAGAAAGATTTTTAAAGTAACCTAATATTTTGGCTTGAGGCTTTCAAACGTGAATTTACTTCATTTAGAAACTTTACTCCAAAGTTAATTGCTGATGTTAATTTTATAGGAGTTGCTGCGTTTAGATTTTGATGACACTATCTGAATTCTTTCTTGCTATGATTATACTTTGAGTCTTAAAAATTTAAATATTGGAAAATAATTTAGGGCCATCTCTTCCCTATTTTAATATGGATATAATCTAAAATATTTTTCCTTAAGATAACTTGATTAAATAACATTTGATAATCAAAACAAGCTTACCAACTGCAAAAGGGTTATTAACATGGTCATTTAAAAATCCTCCCCCCTCAAAAAAATAAAAAAATAAAAATAAAAATAAAAATCCAAACCATAGTTCACTTGAACTTATTTAAGTCAAAGATTCAGGTCTCCTTTCACATTTAAGTCTTGCAATGATTAAAATAAATATGGAAAAAAGATTTTAATGCGTGACACGAAAGATTTTCTCATGTAGTATAAAAACTCAAAATTTTAAAAGGTGAAATGTTATAATTTAATTAACATATACAGTCAAAGCTTAATAAAATTGTGTCAATTTCTTCCATAAATTTTCAATTTTGAATTTGAGTTTTAGACAACAGGATTGAATAATTTGAGACACATGTATAGCTTAATAAATGAAAATAATACCTGATTTGGAATTGGGTTATTTTCAGTTATTCATTTCATTATTCTGTATCTCATATTTTCATCCACAAAATTAGCGTAAGAATTCACATTTGAAAATTTTCAATGATTCACTACTCTGTGGTGTGCTGATAAAAAGTATTAAACACATAATATGAACAAAGATCTTGAAACTCAGCTCAATTAATACTTGATAAATATTCACAAAAGTGAATACAATCTTTAGATACTGACACAAAAATAAGGATGTGAAAAATAGTAATAGAAGGAACTCTCACATTTGGACTATGAAATCAGATGACCTATGGTTATAGTAGAACATAGAAAAATACAAGGTTACAAAGAAAATGAAAATAACAATATGAGCAGACAGATATAAATTCTTTCTTCTCATTTGCCAACTTTCCATTGAATCAATTGTATTGAGAATTACATGTTATTTCCAGCTTATGTTTATCTCCTCGATAAGTTTCCATGCAAGTAAGAATTATTATAAATATCATGTTGCATAATAATATCATTATTTGAATTTGTCACGCATCTGTCTCATTTCCTGATATAGACTGGAAGTGAGCAAATATGTATAAGTAAACAAAAGAATTAATGAACACAGGCAGGTAGCAGAAATCAAATGAGTTAGTTTGTCCTGCAGAGCACATAAAGTGGTTTATAGTGTGATCACTGTGTGGTCGTATATGATTTTCCTTAAATGGGCTGTAATGGAAATTCATTTGAGAAAAAGATCCTTCTACCTCACATAGCTGTTGCCCTCCCTTTGGGTACATTCCTCTCTCTTATGAGTTATTAAGAGATGAGAACTAAAAATCCTGAGACCTGAGTCCGAATAACCAGCCCTGGCACTACCAGTTGTCTGACCTTGAGAAGGCTACATCACTGATGGTTACTGAGCATGTACTCTTTAAAAAAACAAAAGGAATAATAACTTACTTTTTGATATCATGGGAAGATTAATTAAAATGACTTCTAATACTGTGTTCAATTAAACATCTTTCATTTTATTTTAAATAAAGCAGTGATGATAATCACAATACTGTTCTGAAATAAACCTTCACCAGTAACATTGTCTTAAGGAGTGCAAAATAGAACTGATGCATGGAAACACAAATTGAACAACAGATATGTGTAAAATCCTATCATATTGGCTGAGTTTTAATATTTTTTGGCATAAATAAGTGCACTCTTACCTGTTGGTGGGATTATTCCAGGAGACATGAGGCCAGGGACAGAATGTGGCATGATATGCGAGTTCTCTGGGGAGGTGACACTCTGGGTCCTCTTAGGAGGCCTTCCAGGTCTGGAACTGAAACAAACAAACAAAAAATTTTACAATTAAGCTGTTGTCTTACACATCATTTCAAAGTTGTTTCAAGTGGTAACATGGACTGTAAATAAATTTGTTTCAAGGACGGTTGCTTTTGCAGTTAGATGTAATAGACTTCCATCACTAATTAGATTACATGCTGAATTCATTTTCCTCATTGAAGATCAGCCACTCCTGATGCATAATTCATGGCCTGTACCTCGTTACCTGCTTCTTCATATTAATATCTATGCACAGCTTGAATTGCCTCGTTTGCATATGCTAAAGTTCTGCATGCAGCCTTCAGCACGAAAATTATGCACTAACTTGTAATAATTATTACAGTCAGCCTGCTATTGATTTATGAGACTTTTAAAAACCAAATATGTGTAGTACTTGTAATGAATGATATTTTAAGGTTCTTCAGGAAATTAAAAGGCAATGGCTGCCTAAGGAAATGTTCTGCTTGTTTGATTTAATACTACAGTTAGCTGGGAGGTGGAATGAAGGGGTGATTCAGACCTATAGCACATTTTTCGATGATATGTTTTATTACTCCGCACTGCTAGCCTGATATCTAGATGATAAATGACAATACATATCTAATGTGTGAAAAGGTCTTCCAATTTCTTTATTTTTTGTCATTTAAAAGATAAGTCAAGTTATCATTTAACCCTTATTCTATTTAAGCAAGTATCTCCACTAAGTTGCCTTACTTCTAATATATAAAATATATTGGGACTATTTCTAGAATATCTTGAGAAACTGCCAATATTGTATCTAACGTCTACTTCTGGGATAAATATTAGTGTTGTACCAAATGATTGCATTTTATAGTACTTGCCTATTAGGTACCATTTATAAAGATCCTTTTAAAGTTATAAAAGTAGGTAAATAAAAAAGAAGTATTCACTATTTTTACTTGAAAATAGTGTAAATAATATACCAGTTATTTTTGAAAAATTCTTACCACTGTATTTCCACTCTGGGCCTCTGTGTTATAAATGAGCCTTTTTGAAGTGACCTCTCGTCATTTATTTAGTCAGTATGTACACAGATATATCACAGCTGTCAGATACATCCTCTAGAAGGATGAAGGATTTCCATGTTTGCTGCAGCTAAGATCCTTTGCCTTATCAGAGGATTCCAGTTTATGTAAGTAGTATATGTGGTCATTGAACAAAAAACTACCAAGCACCTGCTGTTTTCTACGTAGTCCTCTATGGATGCTAATTTGGGCAAATGACTCCTTAAGTCTTCCGGAGCTCACCCTTTTACCAAAGGGAAGGAATGCGGTGAATCAATAAGTATGAGGCAAATTGTAGTGTGCAAAACCTCACATGAACGCTGTAATCTGCATATTACTTGGAATTTGGGTAGAGTGAGGCTATGTCCAGAGCAGGGGAACAGAGATGGCAGTGGAATCATCAGAAGAAAATCCAGAAGCCGAAACTGATGTGGTTAAAGTATGGTAGAAAAGTACTTTTCAGTAGGGATGAAAGTAAAGAATGGAAGTCTGAAAATGCATGAGTATGCACAGAGAATTACAAACAAACTGAAACAAGTCAAGTAGCAAGAAGGACACAGACTGAATGAGCAGACTTATGGTGTGGAGTCAGATTCTCCAGGACTTAGGGAGGCAAGAAGTCTGTTCTGAAATTCTCGTGAGTTTTGTTAGCCAATGGGGATGTTTCCTCTTCTCCTGAAGTATCAGCCTTAGCTACTTACTCTACATCATTATTCTCCTTTGGTGATTTTTAATTCTTATTATTTACTTAGAATCAATCAGCAGCCCTCTGATAATCTCTATTCTTCCTGAGTGATCCCTTTATTGTCATCACTGAGATGCTAAGACTAGTGGCCGTGTATACATTTACAGTCCAGCTTTTCCTCTTGAGACTCAGAGAGACTGATGCTTCTTACTAGACACTACTGCTTAGACATGCTGTAATCATCTAAGACTCAGCTGTCCAAATCTGAAATCAGCATCTGCCCCATTAAAACCTCTCTCTCTTTCCCTGTTTCAGCACAATGGCAGATACTTCACTGAGCCAAAAATCCAGAGTTAGGCAATGTCTATTCTCTTGCTCTGCACACTATGCCCCCTTCATAGAGGTTAGTCCCTCATTTCCTTTTCTTTTTTTTTAAAAAAAAAAAAAAAAAAAAAAAAAAATATATATATATATATATATATATATATATTTAGAATAGGAACCACAGGGTCTACAGCTTCTCACTACGTGGACTGGACTCCTAGTGATTTTCCTATTTTCAGCCTCCCAAGCGCTGGGATTACAGATGAGCGCCCCTGAGCCCAGTCTCAGTCACTGTCTCAGTCTGCCCCAGGGGTGGGGCTGACATAGCATGGCACACCAGGAATTGAACCCCAGCTTCAGTATCTTATTTCTTACTAGATGTACTACTATAGAGTTCCAAGGTCTTCCAACATCTCTATACAGATTTGTTCCACTCTAGTGCTTAGAGTCCAGAATGCAGACAACTCTGCACCAATTCAAGAATTTTTCCTAAATATAAATTTGACAGTTATTTTACATCTGATTAATTAATAGTTTTTTTCATAATTCATATTCTGGTATAAACCAGGCTCTCTAAAGGATCACAGGCCTAATTCTCCAATTTCATGTTTTTGTTCTTAAATTTATTACTTATATGTTGCCCTTTTAAGTTTTTTTAACAAGGTTTGCAGTTACTTTGTTCTCCGATTACAATGTTCTCACTCCTATTTTGCATAAGTGGATGGCAGTCATTCGTACCAACCATGTCACAATCTGGTGCTCTTGCCAACACCGTGATGAATACGCAGCAGACAGTTCTCCTGTGACTCTGGAGTGATTGCCGTAATGTGCTTATCTATTCTGATTTAATGTTACATGCCAGAAAGTACATAAAATATGCATGTGTCTCTTTAAACTTATGGTCTGGCTCACTATATTTATTTAAGTAAACACAAAACAGTCTATGAAACCATTTTATCCAAATGCCTCAAACATCCTATTATATCATTTTAAGCAATTCAAAAAGCTACCAGGATATAAAAAGTTAAGACACAAAGTTTGGAAATTGGAATATTTAAATGTAATAGAAATATACATCTCAACCCCACAGGGGGAAAAATGAGGTTTCAGGAGATCTCCAGTAAGATGTCATAGAGGAAGTGGAAAAGGTAACATGAAGTTAAAATACTTGAAGTTTTGCTCTTTAACTTTGAAAGAAAATGGAACTGTTCAGGGCACTTCATTATTCAGGCCACAGGAGTTGTCCTAACAGCTTTTACTCTGGAAGTAGAAGTTAGTCTACTAAGTAGGGACACTTTAGCTCATGCTGTGATTAAAATAGACCCAGTGGGTTCCTTTCATCACAGATATCTCCTGCTCAATCTATCACCTTGCTTCGAATTCCACCAATAGAGATTTATCACTTTCAGAGTTTTGAAGCTTGGAGTTCTTTCAAACCCTTCTATTAAAATGCAAATGCCCTAGGTGGTGGTAAGAACCTAAAGCCCTCAACTAACATCCTACTGGGGGTTACTTTACATTTGGGTGAGAGTGCTGTTTTGAGAACCCATGCAAAGAATGGAAGGAACTAAAGAAAATACTTAGAAAACAAGGCAGGTCACTCACCTTCTTCCTAACAAGACTTCTGCAATTTCTCTCTAAAGTGCTACACAATTGCTTAGCTTAGAGAAACTAAGAAATTTTAGCAAGACTTTCCCCCTTCCTTTATTATGGTCCCCTACTGACAGGTGGCACATTTTACCCTAATTAAAATCTTGGTCACTAACTACTAGAGAGTCTCTAAGTTCCACAAAACTATAGCAAGATAACTGTAAAATACTGGAAATTTTACATTTCTATGTGAACTTTAGGGACTAGTAAAGCAATAGAAACAAAAAACACTGTATTTGATGTTGTATTGAAATCACATATTTTTGTTGCCAGACATACCTAATATAATATTTTTTCTACTAATTCATTAGAAGGCATAACTTTAATCAAGTTGTCTATACTTTCTGAACACTGTAAAACTTTACAATGCCTGGTATGCTTTGCTAGAAATTAGTTATCCTGGAAATCAAAACGAAATCTTAAAGAAATGTTTAAGTTTCAGCAAAAGCATTTCTGTTGGAATGTATAATGGCCTCCACGGTCACCATGTGACAGCCAGCTTTCACTACAACAGTGACCACATTCTACCCCAGAGGATCAGGGAAAGTGGAACTTTCTTAATCAAAAAGACCTCACTTAAGTAATTAATTAGAATAAAAATGTAGCTTAAGACCTTCAAAAAATGTTTCAACTTCACACATTAGCTAATAATTTTCAAAAGAGTTTTAGAGATGTCCAAAGACATATTTAAGTACACTCATCCCTGTAGATCTGAATAAAAAAGGTTTACTTTTTACTCACATCATCCTAGGTGGTCCTCTGTCTTTATCTAATTTAATTATTAATTTAATTTAGTCTAGAATAGAAATTCGACTTTTATTTTTTATTTTTTTTTTTGGCTTTTTTTTTTTGAGACAGGGTCTCACTGTGCAGTTGAGGCTGGCTTTGAGCTCACTTTTGTAGCCCAGGCTGGTCTCGAACTCGCAGCGATCCTCCTGCCTCAGCCTCCCAAGTGCTGGGATTACAGGCGTGAGCCACCACGCCCGGCTGAAATTCGACTTTTAAAAGCAATATGAGATAAGTTAGTAAGGAGATAAATGCATTAAAAGAGAATGATACCCTGAAAACGTCAGAGGAATTTTTCAGCATTCTGATTTCACCAAAGAGACAATTTTCTCATGTGTTCAATAGTTTTTGAGAAAGTTCATTCAGTTTTTCTTCCAAGGCAGAGAAACAAACAAAATATAGAAAAAAATGTGATGGTTATAAAAACAAAAATCAGAGTGGGAATGGTGACACGCGCCGGTATCCCAGGGTTGGGGAGGCTGAAAACAGGAGGATCACTAGGAGTCTGATCGATGTAGTGAGACTCTGAAGACCCTGTCATAGATACATAAAATTGAAAAAAAAAAAAAAAGAAAGAAAAAAAGAAGAGAGAGAGAGAGAGAGAGAGAGAGAGAGAGAGAGAGAGAGAGAGAGAGAGAGAGAGAGA
>PVJA010000094.1:201811-219325 GCA_004027025.1 Myocastor coypus | reverse complement strand
ATCCTCGGTATGAAAAGCCTGTTGGAGGTTCTTAGGACCATTGTCTACTTCATCCTGTGTATATAAGTGCATGGTTTTGCTCCTGCCATGTTTCCTATTTTTTCTGCTTACAGACTCTTCATTGTTGAACCTTAAGTTCTTGATTTCCATTCAGCTGTGTTATGCCTTTCCATTTTCATTTCTTCTTTAGAGTTCTTACACTAGGGAGATGATACAATATTTACACATGTAGGTCTGGTTTATTTCACTTATGAGTATATGTTCAAGCTGTGAAAAGCTTAAATCAACAGCTTTCGACATCACCAGTTCAGCCAATATCCCACTACAATTATGGAATATTGGACTATTTACACAACTACTTTCTCTTAGTTCAACGAGAAGAAATTTGTATATCAACAATGATTAGAAAAATTACCATGTCTGCATCCTGTGCTGAGGACAGCAATATGAATTATATCAATTATTGGGAATGTACCACTAACGTGTTTTGAAAATGGCACACTGTCATATTTTATTAAAAGTAATAATTTTTTTTTTTTTTAATTTATTTATTTATTTCTTGTTTCAGAACTTTTGTTTGTTTATTCACCCATTCCTATGGCCGGCTCAGCCCACCCTGAGGGCAGGGCTGGCGCAGCATGTGGCGCCGGGGATTGAACCGCGGTCCCTGAAGCCGCCCAAGCTTTCCCAAGTAGGCGCTTTAGACCACTGAGCCATTCCGCCAGGCCCAATAATTTTTTTTTAAATTTAACCTTTCCATTCAGTCATTTATCCAAGAGAGAGAGAGAAACAATACTGTGTGTAACCACTATGCTAGGCACTAGGGGTTGAAGAACACAGGGAGGAAGGAGCCCTTCTTGGAGGAGCAAGATAAAATTTAGTAGCATGATGGGTGACAACATAGCAGAAAGCTACACGGAAGTGAAAGAACACTTTGACTAGTCCTGGGTCACAAACAAGCATCGGAAAATAAAGAGCCTTGCTTCCCCAATCTGTAAGAGGGGATCCCTGCTATCTGAATGCCCCTACATTCCTCTGGCTGGGCCATATGAACTTCCAATTCTCCTGCTTCAGCTTCCAGGAGTGGTGTAGATATCGACTTTCACCACTGTTGCCAGCAACAAATAGATGACTTCTCAGTAACCAAAACAGTGTCCCAAGGCAGGCATGTCAAACCTCCCAGACAGGGGAAACATGCAGAGCACCTGAGCACAAAGCACTGTGTCCTGTCACCTATTTCAGTGGTGCATAATTAATACATGAATTGGACAACATACAAATAAACAAAACGTTCTGTGGAAAAACACCCTTTAGTAAATGGGCATATGTTGCAACTGTCTTGACAAATGCCAGGTGAAATCTGTCAAACGTATATATGTTTTGTGGAAAAATCTGACAAATTCTCCAAACTAAGTATTTTGCTTTAGGGGTCAACTTCTCAGAGCTTTACAATGGTGATGTGCATTATAACTCTCTAAGCATCAACTTTTATTAAAGTAAGCTCAACAAAAAGCCTATTATTTCTAGGGAGTCAGTTTATTTAGAGACTGGTACTAAAATGAATGCATTCTCCCCAGCAGTACAACTTAATTTCAAATTATCAGAATAGCTTTTCTCCAAATGTCATTGAACTATGTCTCATGTGTTTATGGCACAGAAAAATTGTGACATGAGAATTATTCTCCAGGGAGCACAGAAACACCAAGTCACATATTCTACTAAATAACGGAACACAGGATTTTTTACACTTATATCCCTGAGGATTTTCATCAAAACTATCTGTAAATATCATTGCATACATGATTAACCAACTTCTGTGATTTAAATTGAATACAGGACAATATTAGAAATAATTGCTTCTAAATGGAAGATTTATAAAGAATGTAGCCGTCTAACTAGAAATATTTTGACTCCAGTTGATAATTACCCAAACTACAAGGCTAACATCAATACACTAAATCATCACTAATGAAAAAATAAATAGAAACTGAAATAAGCTCCTCTGCTGAGGAGAGATTATTATACCCCACAACCCTAGACCTCACAGGCTTCTACAGGCCTGAAATAGTACAGAAAAACTTTACAACACAAACCTGTCTCCAAAGCAAAAGAGAACATATCTGAATTACTTATCAGTTAAAGCTACTATGTAATGAAGAAAAAGTGACTCCAACGTGAGACATAAAATGTACTGAACTGCAGTCAGGCACCATGAGGGCTGACATTTATAATTCCAGCATTCTGGGGGACTGAAGCAAAAGGATTTCAAGCTCAAGTCCAGCCTGGACAACATGGTGATGGAGCAAGCTCTTGTGCATAAATAATCTCCTGCATAAATACAGATATACATGCGTGCAATGTTTTTGAAAGACATGAGGATATTCCTCCACTGGAAAAACCTATGCTACCATATTCATATAATGGAGCCACTTCCAAGTATTTGCGTGTTAAGTGTTAACAATTAATGATAACCTAAATCACTGGTATGTCTTTTTCATAGATTAGGTACTTGGTATAATCTAGCCTTTAAAACTCTTTCCTCAGAATCTATAATATAAAGTCAAGTCAAAAAATTTCCTTAAAATCCATTAAATATATTGCTCATGTTAACCTTGGAATTAATATAATTATGTTATGTTTATTTAAAATCTTTTCACTTGATACATATATTTCTTTAATTTAGCCTTTAATAAATCCCAACCTTGATAACATTATTCCCTCAACTTACATCAGCAATAGTAAGTTTGACCTCTCAGAAGTGTACCAAATAATTTATCAGTAAAAATAGGTTAGTACTTTTAATACTAACAATAGCTTAATGTCATTTAGAAATTTAATTAAAGAGGAATGAAAATATAATACCTTTAGTTTCGCCTCTCTGTAGCGTATGGATAGTGTCTCCAAAATCACTTAATGACAGGTTAGCTACAGAGATAAATATTGTAACCTTTTCAATCACCTTTTAATGTTCTTTACTTCTCATAAATTTTCCAGAAAAAAAGAGGAGTCTGCCTATAACAAGTGCTCGTACACAAAGACTTGCTAGAATTTTGTGAAGGACAAAGCCTTAAATAATCAAAATCAATTGTAAACATTTTTCTTAAGGTTTAGGAAAAAGAAATATATGTTGCATTTTCTCTCAATGGTTTCCATGCTTCAAGACATACTGTTTAAAATTTACATTGTATATTGAGTGATATCTCAGCATTCAGGAGAATGAGATAGAAAGATCACCGGGATTTCAAGGCTGGCCTAGTCCACATACATGAACTCAAGGCTTGCCTGTACTACAAAGTGTGCATAGTTGAATCATTATTTAGTTTTATTTATTTATCTATTTATTTAACTATTTTGAGAGAAGGGTACACTATGTAGTGGTGGTGGTTTACAATTGCACTGATTTTGCAGATTAGTTTTTATTTTGCTCCAATAAGCATAGATTGTTTCCATCACAAAATTAAAAAAGTATTATACTCTCCTTCTAAGTGCGTGGCATTTCTAGTGTGCAGAAGGCTCTCTTCTTAAATATTTCCCTTCTTTAAACAGTAGATAAAACACTAAAGCAATTGGAGTTATGTTTCATTATCAAATTACAAGTACCCTACAAAGTTCATAATGTAATCTTGGGTAATACTCAGAACAAACCTTTGTGATCAACACGCTGTTTGTCCTTATTTCATTGATGAAGACATTGAGGTGCCACAAAAGAATATGACTTGCTAGACATCCAACAAATGGAAAACAAAGTCAGACTGTGACAATGGAAATCAAGTCCTCGGCACCATGCCATGACTTCATGGTAGCCTATTTGCTTATTAACTTAGTCAGCAAACATTAACAGATCTGTCTAAATTTAAAATAAATATTGGAAATATCAGTAAGTTGCTATCCTGGACTTTTAGAGGCTTACAGTCTACTTTGGGAAATAAATAGGAAATGACTAGATGGCATCCACAGGAGTCATGTGCGGACACTGCTGGGTGATGTTTCTAGAAGAATGAGTGCGAAAAGTAGAAGTTCATTACTATAGAAGGACAGGTGCCAGGGAAAAAATGCACTCTCAGCCACACCCACCTGACCCACACATTTCTGGAAGAAAGTTTCAAATGCCTCAAAAACACAATTCATTCATTTTAAGGCTAGTATGTAATCACTGTTTAATACTTTCTTTCCTTATTATGTCTCTGTATGTGACCTTGAGGAATGTCTTACACACTGAAATAGACAACTAGTATTTCTGAAATACCTATAGGATATTATAAATTGTTTATTTACTTTAAATGTGTTTTTGTTGATACCTTATTAGGAGAATTCACAAACAGTATAATTTGGTACTAAATAATCAGTTTTATAAATGATTTTTTAACCTAACCAATAAATAAAAAAATTTTGTCAATAGTTTACTGTATTTGTCAATGTTTATGTAACTTTAACAAGGAAATTGATCAATTACTCTGCTGGGTTTAATTACATTTCTCTGTATTTATGATATCAGTCAAAATCACAATGGTTACCTTATTTCTTGATCTTCAGGGGAAGATATTTGTAAAAGTTACAGCATAATAACATTAAGGAGGGGAAATATGTAAGTGTACACAAATCTTACGTGTTAAAGCAATCACAATGATAAATGCACAATAATTAAGCCTGAATATAAATACCAATTTGATATAAATGTCTCCACATAAAAATCACAAGAGTAGAAACAATAGTTATGTTTTTATTAAACGATTAATCTACACAGATGTGGTTTCCAGTGACAGTTAAAGAAGGAACCTATTAAATCAGAACTCAGAAAACCTTGTCTTCTTCCTCCAGA
Source organism: Myocastor coypus (assembly GCA_004027025.1). NCBI lineage: Eukaryota > Metazoa > Chordata > Mammalia > Rodentia > Myocastoridae > Myocastor > Myocastor coypus. The sequence continues at coordinate 214,506 of PVJA010000094.1, read as the reverse complement.
ATGCAGAGACAAGATGGCCAACCCCACCTGAAGTGCATGTTTTCACCCTTCACTGACAAGTTATTTGTATGCTCTCTCTGGAGAAAATGTACATAGCTAATTTGTTTGAGAAGCCTATTATAAAACAAATACATCTTCCATTTCTATCCTGCGTATAACACATAGAAAGCTGTCAAGCAATGTAATTTTGAAATGTAAAGATTCAGGTAATTGCTCCAAAATTTGAACCCTCCCCCTCAAATTATTGCTACATCCATGAACATCATAGGCCTAGGAAGCAAGGAAACAATGGCATTAAGACACAAGACAGTATGCTGTTTTCAGCACGTATGGGTCTAATAACATGTCAATTCATTATTTAGCATGGATGTGACATAAACATCAAATATTACTATTATTGTGATTTAAATTTGTTGAATTGTACTTAATATTACAAAAGTGTTTAATTAATTAACTTTAAATGCTAACATTAGATGTTATAATACCTTATGATATAAACTTCCTATATCACAGATTTTGAGTAGACACTGACCTTTATCTTTTGATCTTTGAATAGACATTGTTACATCAAGGATTTTTGTTTTCCTGGAATTAGTAAAAAGAAGTTCCTTGTAAATTCCAACCATTACGCTAACTCACATTTCTTTTCCTCCCTCCCTCCTTCTCTTTTCCTTATCCTTATCCTTCCTTCTTTCCTCTCTTCCTTCCTTCCTTTCTTCCTTCCTTCCTTCCTTCCTTCCTTCCTTCCTTCTTATTCTAACACAAAACCATATTCTAACACAAAAAAGCTGCCTGAAGAGTATGGCTTAAATTGATGAAATTAAAAGAGCTGATTGTAGATATGACATATTTATATACAACAGTGATTCTTTTGACACTTTATGTATTTTTTCATTTGATTAAAAGAAATGTGTGAGTTGGAGTATTATTTCTGTTTTAAAACTTCGGGTGCTGAGGCCAAGTGGTGTTAACTGTGTGTGAATGTATGAAAGAATGGAGTTTTTTATGACTATTTCAAGTATACAAACCATTCCTTGACTGAACTTCATGCTGAACATTACATTAGAGCCTATTATAGTTACAGTATTTTTATTTTTAAAAAAGAAGGTAGAATTCTGTATTACAGTCAATTACTTTGCCTACTGCTTAATGGTATATTTTCTAATATTGAAAAAATCTTCCTTAATCTTATCCCAGAACTGTTGATCTAAATACTGGCTGCAAGTGTGTTCTCTTCTCCAATATGGTTAGTGTATTCAGATTTTCAGCCACTGGAATTAAAGGCAGAAGGCCTTCATACTATGAAAAAGACAACAAAATACAACCTCTTCAAAAGGTAGAATATAGAATTATGCCACAACTAACCATGTGATTTCAAAAGGAAAAGCTAAAAGAATAAATTTAGATAATGTAAGGAAGAGGAAGACACCTGTCATGTAACATAAATGTGATTTGAATGAAAGAATGAGGGTAAGATAAAAATGTCACAGGCCAGGGACTCATCACAGAAAAACCGTGGAGTATACTGGGAATGCCAGGTGTGTTACAGCCTCAGAACAAAAGACATTTGTATAGTATACATGAAACCCTTGTGGAGTAGGTATGTTTCTTATATATATTTTGATGCAAGGCCTTTCAGGTAATAAACTATGTTTCTTTTGAAAACCTGTAACACAAAGGGCAATAAATCATGTGTTTCTTAGAGATAACAAATTTAATCAATAAAGGTGAGCTTGGTAACCACAGGTCTCATTATAAAACAGGATGCAGGTACTGAGTAAGTAGAATGAGGTCTTCAAAGAAAGAGAAGATATAACTTGCTACCACATCAGGAAGTGATGGTGCAAAGCATCACAATTTTGTAGATTTTCTAGAGGTGACCCTGAAGTTTAATTTAGCTATTATTGTCAGAACTGTGACTACAAATCATAAGCTCTATGTCTTAATTTGCTATGCAAACTTTGTGCTGATGAATGCTTTGGCATGTATTTTGTGACTTAATGGTCACAATAATTCTATGACACAGTTACTGTCAATGTGCACATGCTGTGGGGGAATGGAATGGCTCTTGGTGAGAGAATAAGTACTTGCATAGACTACAGTCTTCCAATGTTGGCAGACTAAAAGCAGTCAGGTCTCACCAAATAGAAGCATGTACTTCTGAATGGCCAAGCTAATCACAAAAATGCTTCAGCCTTCCAGAAATCTGCATCAAAATTAAATTAATAGTATTTGAAAGATGTTTATTTTATTTTTTAAGATTTTTAAATTTTTTTTCTTGTTTCACAACTTTTGTTTGTTTATTTATTTATTTTTATGGCTCAGCCTGCCCTGAGCGCAGGGCTGGCGCAGCTTGTGGTGCCAGGGATCGAACTGCGGTCCCTGCAGCCACCTAAGCTTTCCTAAGCAGGCACTTTAGACCACTAAACCATCCTGCTGGGCCCCTTGAAAGATGTTTAGAGTTTACTTTTAAGGTTAAAGTTCTACTGTGCAGCTCTGAATATATTTACTGTTCTTAAAATTGGACATTCTGCTTTTATTCCCTTGAACCCGGAATGGCCTTCAGTAAGCTCTCCACATGCCTCGCCCCACTCCATCACCATACAAAGTTACACTGGCTCAGCTGCGAGCTCTCCTCTCTCACTTACTTCACGTTTACTTATTTATTAAGAAGTATCTCTCCTTGCCAGATCAGGGATGGAAGGGATTTAAAATATTTTGTGTACTGGTATGTCTTCAGCACGTGAACAAAATGTTTGGCACAGAGTAAGAGCTCAATAAATATCTATTAAATGAAAAAAATGAATGAATAGTCAAAACAAAGGAATGGGTGCTTCTTGCTGATCTATGGCCGGCTGAATCTACACTGTCTTAGTAATTATTTAAGTACCTGGAAGCCGGGGACTATAACATGTCAGAGTGTTTTGTGTGGTGTCAATTTGATAATGATGATAAAGTGGAAGGTTCCTGAGTTATTGCCTCCTTTGCAGTCTCCTTACCAATGACTGAATACCTTTGATTGGTCTTGGCTCTTCAAAATGATATGGCTGTAAAAAATATTCTATAGATTTTTAAGTTGAAGCATTCTATATGGCTTGAAGTAATCAACCAATATATTTCTTTACCCAAATTTGTATACTTTTGAAAATAGTTTGGAAAGGTAAACACATGTCCTTAAAATTTTAATTCACACCTACATAATAAAATTTAGGTTTGTAATCATTTGACTTAAGCTTCTGGATTATCAGAAAATAAAACCCTTTATTGTTGAAGTGAAACAGGATGATTAGTATGACTTGTCAGATTCTTTCTTGTATGCTTATGTATAGGGGAAAGCCCTGAGACATGGTGCCTGATGCTACTGGGTGGCGCTAACCCTGAGAAGTGGACGTGAATCAGTTAGCAGCTGTGGTGTGGATGGATGGCCCTGAGCAGTTCTGCGTCACAGTGTGGACCTCCGAGGTGATGCTTTTGTGGAGTGGTACAAGTTTTGGGTGTGTCGCCCGGTGGGAGGCCCTTAGAATACCCCACACTAACTGTTATGATTTGGACCTAGATGTCCCCTCAAAACCTCATGCATGGGCTGGGGGAATAGCTCAGTAGAATAAGCACTTCCCTGGCAAGCTCAAGGGCCTGAGTTCAATCCCTGGTTCCAGAAAATAAAATAAAACCATGCAGTCATGGAGCAGGCTTCTAGAGGTTTTGCTTGATTCATGGTCCAGGTATCTTGCATACAACATAAGGGAGAGAAAAAGGCTTGCTGCTGCTCCTCCCTTTTTGCTCTTTTGGCTGCTTTTGCTGATTTCCAGCACCATGAACTGCTGCCCTCTTCCATGTGCCACCCTGCCTTGGAACCAGCTGAGTATGGACTGAAACCCCCACAAACTGTGAGCTAAATAAACCGGTTTTTTGTTTGTTTGTTTGAATTTTGAGTGTCAGGTATTTTGTCCCAGCAACAAGAGAACAAGTAACCAAGACACCCATGTCCTTTCTCTGCTGATGCCCTGCTCCTGAGTTGAGCAGTTATCTCCATGATGCTCTTTCATACAAGCTATATGGCTAACCACATGGGCTGAGTTTAAACTGGAACTTCCAGAACTTTAGATTAAAATAACCTTTCCTTCTTTATACAATAATTGAGTCTCCTCAGGTGTTTTGTCGTGATGGTGGAGAGCTTATTATACACTGGCTATTAGAAGAGCTGAGGTAGCCACTCATCTTCTATACTGAAATAGGTAGAATAAGCAATTCCGTATTTAAAAATTAGAAATGACCACAAGCATAATGTCTGCAAAATTTACAAAGAACTGAAAGAAAATGATCCTAAGGGTAGAAGAGAACTTTAGAGGCATGACATTAATATCTGAAAATATTAGCAAATGATTAATACATTATCTACATATAAATTTAGGACATTTTTAAGGAAATGAATGACACAAAAGTTAAAAGTTAGGAAAACTGTATAAAGCAAAACAAGTCTATGGCCATACCACCCTGAATACGCCTGATCTCATGTAATAAGTCAAAACAAGATTATTTCTCTGAGTTGATCGATAAGAATGAAAATTTTATAGAAAATAAGTATAAATAGAAAAATAAAATAAGCATGCCTGATTAATAAACATATTAAAATATTTATAAACTCATTAATAAATAAGGAATTAAAAATTAAATGAAGTCAGGCACAGTAACTCATGCCTGTAATTCCAGCAGTTGGGAGGCTGAGGCAGGAGGAGTGCCCTGAGCTCAAAGACGGCATGGGTTACACAGTGAGTTCTGGTTGGGTTAGAAGTAAATTGTGTAGACATAGGAGAGTATTTCCTTTTACAAGCATAGAAGCATAGAAGCATAGTGTAAGCAATGGCAATAATCAGAAATAAATTATGCTTATTGAATAGTAGAAATGTACATCTGAATTTCATTGACTGAAAAGTGTAATTTGCCTCTTTGTCTTCAAATACTGAAAATCAAAAATAAACATAATAAAAAGTGAATATCGACATCAAGACCACTCATTACATAAAAGGACTCTTACCTTCATTTACAAATAGTAGCACTAGGATAATTTTTCTACTTTATTTCATTTTCTGTTAACAGTGAGGCCTCACATTTTGAAAAACTATTTTTTTCAGTTTTCCAAACACAAATCTTGCTTCTTAGAGCTGAAGAGTGAATTTTATTAATTCCCAAAGCATTCTGTTTCAGTGATGAAGAGTAGTGTATCTCCTATAAAGCACATGTTCAGAACTACAGCGCCACCATCTTTACGAGGGTCATTGACAGGATTTACTTTAGCTAGCATGGGTGGTATGGTGGTATGTGAGTAGTTTTTTTATTTTTTATTTTTTATCAATTCTGATAGTAATAAGCTGTCAATCTGAAGATTTAAAAAGACAGTGATAGTATCTTGCTGTAGAAGATATTTTGAATTAGTTCAAAGATTTTTTTTTTTTTTTTTTACTTTCAAACTTTCACAGAACATTTCAAAAGACCTACAGAGATATTTGAAGAGACTCCTTGAAAGGGTGTCCACTGCCATCATAGGAATGAATTGCAAAAAACTAAGACTTGTCTTACTAGGTCTCCCATATACATTTTGCCACTAAACAAGAAAAACGGCCAACTTCATTCTATCAGTTTGGTTTTCATTAAACATTAAAACCAATACTCCTCTTATTCACCTATACATCTAAATTTGTTGTGAATAAAACAATTAACTAGAGGATCTTAGTCTTCATTGTACTTTTTTTGTTGGATTTTAGTCACTGTTGAATTGACCTCCCAAAGTAATGCACTCAGAATATCTGTGAAAAATGTGTGAGTGAGCTTGTGCGTGCACACACACACACACACACACACACACACACAAACTGTGAAGGGATTGGCTTTCTCTGAGTGCTGCACTCAGCAGAGAAGGAAGGTAGGAAAACATGGGAAGCAAAACATGAGAAAAGAAAAGAAAATTGGCCTCTGCTGTGAAGAGCAAGCTGAAGAATGTGAATAAAATAAGCCACCTTAAATTACTTGCTTATCTTGAGGATGTGCCACCTCTAGGTATGCAGGTGAGCACCTACAGGCAAAGATACAATAATATTCTATCAATGTGGACAGGGAGATGGTCTCACCACTACTGTCTTGGGCATAGTGAGGCAAACTCTATATTCACAACAAAAGTAATGCAATTTAATTGGATGCAAACCCTCATTTCATCCGAGCTTTTGATTGTTTAAGAGAATTTCAGAGCAAATTATCTTTTAATAGTTAAATGCAAAGTACTCAAATTTTAAGGATAAGAAATTATTTCTTAGGAACATTTTGGACTAACAAGTTCAAATACACAGCACTGGAATTTGGCTTAAAATTTACGTTTAGATTTGTTAAAATATCTTCATTAATTTTATCTGAAAACCTTTAATAGATACTTATGATCTACAAAACAAATATGTGTTCATGTAGATACAAAGTAAGCTAAAAATTCTTAAATGATATGCAAGATGGCCGGACTGTTAACTACTTATTTGAATAGATTTTTCATAAGTAGTTTCATATCTATATGAAAACTTTAAAAATTAAATCTTATTAGTTAATGTTATCCTGTAAGACAACTCCTATAATATTTAAGCCTGTGGGTCTGATTTGTATCACTTTTCATTACAGTCTCAATGTTAAAAGTACAGAGCAACTTAAGAGCTGTAAAGCAGGAAGCGTGGAGATAGCCTATTCTCAAGGGTGAAGAGCATCAAGAGATGGACCAAAGGGTGGAGCAGAAGGCGGGACGACAAAAGGAGCCTGGTGTGTGATGTGACACATGCCAACTCCAAGGAAGGCATGCGAACAGGATGCACTGCAGACGTGTTCAATAGAAGCGGCAGATCAACGGGGCGGGGAGCAAAAGCAAAGAAAGGGAAACAGGGTGGAAAAAAGGAAACAGCTATGTGATGCGCATGCATACAAACAATACGAGCACTGGGCACTGCCTTTATACAGCAATACTCTAAGATTAAAAAAAAAAATCCTTAAGGGCCTGCAAGATAGCTCAGTGGACTAAGCACCTGCTTTGGTAAGTGAAGGGACCAGGGTTCAATCCCAGGTCCTTCGTGCTATGCCGCCCCTACACCCCTGCCTCTGGACTGAGCTGTACCAAATACATAAATGAAAATAATAATAGTAACAAACCTGAAAGTGTTTAAGATAAATGCTTGTTTAGACTTGAGATTTTGTAATTTGAAATAATGCTCGATAAACATCACAAGTATGATTCATAGCTATAATTTTAGGTGAAGCTCTGTACCAAAATTTAACATTTTAGTACATTGTGTCCCTGAAAAATAAATACTGATAATGTAATCATTCTTATCCTATAAGAATGCACTTTGTGGGCTGGCGAGATGGTTCAGTGGTCTAAATCACTTGCTTAGCCATGCTTAGGCAACCACCGGGACCATGATTCAATCCCCAGCACCACATGCTGCACCAGCCCCACCCCCAAGGCAGGCTGAACTGGTCATAATATACATAAAAATAAAGAATTTTTAAAAATACATTTTGTATTTGGTGATCTCTTCTTCAAATATGTAAGTGGAAATTGATAAATGTCAAACTTGAGATCCAAAATATTTAAGTTAATGACATGATGTAGTTAAAGATAGTAATGAAGATTTGGAGAGAAGAAATGTGAGCTATATAATATGATGTTGGAGTAAAAATAAATACAAGGTCTCTGAGGAGTAGAAAGAAATGAAAATCAGAAGGGTTAGTCCCTGACAAACTGAGTTTTGTGTGTGTGTGTGTGTGTGTGTGTGTGTGTGTGTGTGTGTGTAGAAACAGAATAGAAAATTAAAAAGAACAGAACTATTGTATGACATAGTAGTCCCAGTAATGGGTAAGTATTCAAAGGAAAGGGCTTGGCATGTTGAGACATCAGTACTCCCAAGTTCACTGTAATATTTTTACAATAGCTAAGAAAGGAAGCAAGCAGGTGCCCATTAAAGAGAGCTGGGTGAGTAAAGCATGGCATATACACAATGGAGTACTATTCAGCCACAAAAATGGAGTTAATTCATTTGTAATATGTATGGAGCCAGAGATTATTAAGTACCATTTCATAAATGAGCCTGGCAACAAGCTCATTGTTTTTAAGCAAAGCAGACAGAATCACGGTAAAGTTTAATCTCCATATCCAAGTCAAAAATCTAAGATGCTACTCTATACCCTAGCTCTGATCTAGCTCCTTAGACAACCCCAGGTTATGTAAATGGAATATGAACAGAAGAGGTGTGCATGCACCTTAGGTTTCTATTGTCTGCCTTCTTTTCTTTGTGGGAGTTCAGGGTTTCCTTTCGGGGCACCTGTCTGAATCCTTAGTCTCTTAGAACACACATTTGACTATTGAGCTACATGTTCAGCCTCTCAGAAATATTCCTTGCATCATGTGTGTGGGAATAAAGCCCTTCTTGGTGTCCTATACTGCAGTATTCCATTTCCAAAAAGCAAGGCATAAAAATACTTGTGTTAAGCTCAAATTATTTACACCTAAAGAATTTCAAAAAATGCAAAATAAGTTCTCAACTCTAAATGGACTCTAAATTGTACATCATTTCCATATAAACTTTGCTCTGTGATAGCAAATTAAAATGAAAATCGTCTACTATGCTTAAACCAACACTTCTCATGAAATCATTTCCAAAAGTTTGCTACCAGTGAGTTAGTTTCCTGATTAGCTCTAGTACTATGAAACAGGGAAGGAAGAATAATTCTGGGCTTATATAAATATCTGCCTTCAGTAAGCTTAGCAAGCAAACATTAACAAGTGCTTTACATCCTATTTACTTGCAACAGTCCTATAAAACAATAAACTTCTGAAAGCAATTACTTGAAATTTATTTTTCCTCTACATTGGAGCAGAATATATTGCATGCAAAAGGTAGCACTGAACTTGTATAATAATAGAGATTTACTGAGACAGGGAACAATGCTGATTAAAAAATAAAAATGTTGAAATACACCCTAACATCTTTCCTGAAACACATGATAATAATTATCTTAGGAAAAGGTGGTGCTGACAACAGCATAAATGATGCTGCCAAATGGAGAGTTAATTTTATTTTTAGGGATTAAACCACAAATTACTTCTTTAAAATTAGTTAGAAAAAATAAACTCCTTCTAATGTCAATTTAATCAATTCACAAGAATTTTGCACAAGAGAAAAAATTATTAGATCATAACATTTCAAGAGTTTCTAAAAGAATCACATTAAAGTGTCTTGCTACTCTTACTCAAGAACTAATTAAGAATATATATATGACTGGATTTTCAAATATCTGTTTAACAACCTATAATCTAACATATTTATTGCCACCTCATTCTATATTTTAGAACAGGAATTGGTTAGAGCTTAATCATATTTAAAATAGCCTCCTTTCAAAAATTCATTTCTAAATAAGAATTTAATTTTCTAATGTATAATACTTAACAGAATCAAAGGATAGCACTTACTTAGTAAATTCGTTTTGACTAATACACGCTATTAGTTATTCACAATTATTTCTCTCTCCTTGCCCTTACTGTCCTCCCTGTTAACTGAGAAAAATACATTTCTTCAGCATAGGTTTCCTTACCTTTTATTTTGGGCTTATTATTGTACTCATTGTAACCAAAGACATGAGAATAGAGGTGACGTCCACCCCATTGAGGCAGAGGCTGAGCAGTGATGCACCTCTGAGTTAATTGCACCTTCCTGAGCCTCTGCTCTCCTCTGTGAGAACCACAGAATCAACTGACCACCACCAAGCTCAGCAGAGTCATCCTTGACCCACAAACCTCAAGAAACACGAGCTAGAAAAGTGTTTGTCACAAGCTGCTGAAATCTGATTGCTTATCTCTAGAGATAAAGCTGACCATGAAAGATATTCCATAGATGATATAATGATTTGTTTTAACTGCTTAAAGTGTCTGGAATCCTTCTATAGACCAGAGCTCCGCTGCTGAAGAAAACAAACATAAAAAGAAACTCAATATCATCCAGCCCATGGGTAGCACATGCAATTAGAGCAAATACGCTCTTTCAACCAATTCATCTTTAGAAGTCAGAAGGAGAGGAGGAAGTTGGATTTGAAATTGTAGTATGGATTACGTGAAGTTCCAGGGTTAATACTTGGATGTATTAATGAATATTGACTGATTACAGATTGCACTAAATTATTTACTAGATGCACTAGATTATTAATCATCAAAGACCTTCTGTCCAAGTATGAAGGGGAAAAAGTTGAATATAATCTGAAAATAAATTTACTACAACTTACAGAGCATAAAACAGTAGAAAAGTAAACTTTCTAAGTACTTAAGAATGAGATCTAATTTTTTAAAATAAAAATGATAGAAGCACACAAATTTTAACAAAAATGAAAATGTATTTATTACAGCTATGCTCTTTTATAAATCAATGCAATAATTTCTCTGATAAAGATTAATTAAAATATTATTAGTAATTTTGAACTTTCAACAGAAACCAGGGCATTTCATTATGTTTGACAATAATACTGAGTAATGTATAATAATGAGACAGACCCAAATTTATCAAATAGTTAAGAAGCCCTAATTAACTATTGTCAAGGTAAATCGTTTTAAATCTTGGAGTAGGTTCCCTCTAATAAGAATAATTTACATGGAGGTTTTGACTTATATTTATTCCATTACTCTATATGGGAAATAATAAGTTCCAGGAGCGGGAACAAAAAACATTCCCCTTATATAATGCCATTGGTTACAGCTCCTGGCATGCGGCGGTTCATTTGAAGAAACATACTTATTTTTCAAATGAAAATTTGCTAATATTGAGTAGATTGGGACTGCTGGAGTGTATGGCTTACAGTGGTTTAAACATCATTAAAAAACCATTAAGCATCATTAAAAATGAATTTATTGACAAAACTTTATGTGGATTTGAATTCTTCATGAAATTCACACAGCCTAGGCCTACAAATGAATGCATAGGCAGATAGGCAATGTGTTAACTACCAAACTCCCCCAGTCCTTAGGCAACCAAAACTTGGAGGAAGCTATTTCTGCTGTTAAGTAGCTGAATGATTTTCCCCCTCCCCGCCTTTATAAACCAACTATATCAACTGCATTATTCCAGTATGCCACGAAGTATTCTCCACTAGCAACCCCTAATTACCTTCAGACACATAATGAATTTTCTAAGTGTGCTTTGGAATTCTGTCTCTTTCACACTACTCTCACTTCCCTCAACAACTAACTTCTAATGTATATCTGTATTCTGTACGACCCACACACAATGCCATATATTTATTTTTATTCTATTTTTGTCAGTCAAGAAGCTAGTGAGTGAGGAAAGCTTCCCCATCATGAATATTTGCTCACTTTATTTCCCAGCTACAAGTAACAGTAAAACTCAAATGGAATATTTTCTAATGTGAAACACATTATGGGTCTGAGTACATAATAATACACAGCTTCAGAGACTTTTTTGTTGTTTGTTTGTTTTGTTTTGTTTGTCCTTCATGATATGGGGGTTAGAAGCAGGAGCCCTGGGCCTGCTAGGCAAGACCCGTGTTACTAAGCTATCTCAACCTATAGTCCTGTAGAGTTTTTAACTGGCATTTTATGATGTGTGTTGCACATAATCAGACAATCAAAAAGGGGGAAATGAAACCTTTATGTATTATGAATCCCATTTCTTTTTTTTTTTTTTCAGGATCAGGGTTCAAACTCATGACCTTGCACTTGCCAGGCAGGCACTTGTGCCATGGAGCTATCTCCCCAGTCCCTATGAATCCTTAAATTTGTCAGTATTAATTGAAATCTATTAGATGTTATATTAGTACTTTTATCATGACTAAGCTCCTTTTTTAAAAAAACAGCCTCCTTAATTAAAATCCCAATAATGATAACATATTTGTAAATATGCAGGTTTGGAATAAATGAAACAGTGAGACATAACTTCCCAATTTGTTTGCAATTTTTTTCTTCAGTATCTAAAATATAACAAAAATATATGATGTGATTACTGTGCTTGGGTGCCTTCTATTTTCCTTGTATTGTGGATGAAGGCGAAAATTAAGTTGTTGAGCTCACCTGTATGAACATGGTAACTTCATGACTTCATTTGGAAAACATTCTTCTAGAAACAAATTTATTTCTGTCTAACACTTTACTGCCTTCTCCCCTCACTCTTCTACACCACCCTCCTGTCTCTGTCTCGGTAAGGCTGGCATTGTAGCCATCTGCCAACCATGCAGCATGGCACAGCTGATGTACAGCGTTCAAGGCATGCATTTGCATACAACATGCAGAGAAGACATTTTTCTCTTTTACTGGATTTAATGTTCTAATGTCACCATCCTACATCATGACCATTTTTTTTTTTCTGTAAAAGGAGACCCCACATTTTCATGTTGCACTAAGTATCAATTTGAATCTGGGTCCTTGGAAGCCACGGGCAGGTGGCTCTCAGCACTGGGGAGGCAGAGAAGCAGAAAAAGAGTGGGGATCTGGCAGCAGAGAGAGAAGGGGAAACTCCACAGGAAGGAATGTCCAATGAACGTGAAATAAAGTTTGCATCATCATCATCGACATCATAATAAAGTTTTTGTATCTGAGAAAGAGAAAGGTTTCTGCAATCGATTTCTAAGGGCCTTAAAAGTCTAGCAAGCAGCTGCACGTGGTGGCGCAC
>PVJA010000094.1:0-201711 GCA_004027025.1 Myocastor coypus | reverse complement strand
AAATGAGGTCAAGGGGGCGGAGTAAGAGCTTAGTGGCCTAAGCCCTGCCTGGAGTGTGCAAGATCGGAGTTGGATCTCCAGTACTGCAAAATAAGTAAGTAAATAAGTAAGTAAGTAAGCATGTAAGTAAATAAATAAGTAAATTTCAAGATATAGGAGATATTGAGAGGAAAAAGAGGTGAGTATACAGATAAATGCTTGTGGGCATAGTGCTTAATAAACTGAATGAACAAGTTTGATGGTGTTTTGCTCCTGAAAGAACATACAAGAGAGATGCACAGGTCCATGCTTAGGTAAAAAATCGCAGTAACTTCTCAAAAGCCTAGCAATCACTTGTGAGTTACAAGAAAGCACTGCGTTTTGCGGCAAAGGAGCAGCAATTTTTAACTCAAACCAGATTTGGGAAAGTAAAACCACATGAGCTCTGAAGGAAGGATCCATTCGCCACACAACGTGAACTGTCTCTTCAGCATGGCACTCATATTTTTATGGTTCCACAGCACCAATGAATATATCATATAGTTGAAGACTAATGCTAAAAGGCATGTGACACGACTGAATTAAAGCAGTCAAGTTATTATTTTTTTACAGTTCTCAATTTAGTTCCTTTGAACTAGGAATATAATGATGCCAACTCTGAAAGTCACTCTCTAGGAGAAAAGAGCTTCAAGAAGATCAATATAATCTCGCTTACTTGCAAGTGCAGATCTGGAGAGATACTGCACACTTTGCTTTGGGCTAAAATGTGTAATGGAGGCCCTACGATGTCTAGATGGATTACTAATGCCGCTTCACGAATCAAACTGCTTTTATTCCATGTGATTTCATCAATATTATTTGTAAAATTGAAGACTACATCAATATGTTATACAATTTTATTATGGAAAATATAATCAGGGCAACAATTACAAAATAAACTTTTTTTTTTGTATTTTGGGGAAGGGTCTACAGGGTGTTCAGAGTCTTACTACTAGATCGGATGGTAGTGATCTGTCTACTTATAGTCTCCCAAGAGCTGAGATTAGACACATCCCACCATGCCCAGTCTCAATTGCCTTCTCAGTGCAGGCCCCAGGGGCAGGCCAGCACAGCAAGCCTGGTGACTGAGCCTCTGGCTCCTGCACCTGCTTTCAGGTGCTTTAATCTGCTGACCTATTTGGCCAGCCGTACAAAATAAACTTTTGAAAAGATTTAAGTACACATGATTTACAACATATTTTAATAAATTAACATCTCCAAATGTTTTTCCTTATTTTATGAACATTTTTATTAATCCTAATGTTTTCTTTGTCATAATTTTGTCAATGACTTTCTTCAGAGAATAAAATACTTGAGTACCTAAATATTTTTAAAAGTAACCTATTCATTCTCAAATTTATATATTATTTTTATACTACATCACCAATTACATAAAGTTGCCTGAATATTAAATTGTATATATATTGCATATTAAATAATACAATATATAGGAGATAAAATATGTAAGCTACATAGGCACATGTTTAAACACTAGATTAATCTCTTATTTAAATGTGTTAGCCGGGCTTGGTAGCTCACGCCTGTAATCCCAGAACTTGGGAGGCTGAGGTAGGAGGATTGGTGCGAGTTTGAGACCACCCTGGGCTACAAAAGTGAGCTCAAGGTCAGCCTCAACTGCATAGCAAGACCCTATCTCAAAAAGATAAACGTGTTAATAAAGGACCAACAGAAGAGCTCAGTGGACTAAGGGCCTGCCTAGGCCAGCACAGGGATCCTGATTTGATCACCAGTACCACATGCTCCACCAGTACCACCCCTGGGCACACAGAGTCAGCACTGAGACCAGGCGTGGTGGTACACGCCTGTAATCCCAGTGCCAGAGAGGCGAACACAGGGGAATCACTACAAATCTGAGCTGCTCTGCATAGTGAGACTCTGTACCAAACACATTTTACAAAATACAATAAAATAAAAATAAATGTGACAATAAATATCCTGCTCTTTAGTAAGATAATACAGTTTAGAGTATTTGTCTAAAGAGGAAGAGAAAGGAGAAACACTATTTCCTAACTTCCAAATATTGTACTTCTTGACAGCAAAACACAGTTGGCCTTCAGAACCTGGGGCTTTCCCATCCAGGAATTCTTTATCCATAGATAAGAGTCAAGCAAATGCTGACCCATTATTAAGCAAAATGTCCCATCTGCACTAAACATTTGTAAATGTTTCCTTCTATTTTCCTAAAGGACACAATATAACAACTATTTACATGTCACTTATATTAAGTATGAGAAGTAATCTAGAAGGACTGAATGTACATAATAAGATATGAACGACTTATATGCAAATAGCAAACCTTTGATATGAAAATACTTGCCCTCAGATTCTGGTAGGCCCTAGGACCACTCTCTAGGAACAGAGGAACAGACAATTGCAATACTATATAGATAAATTAATTCACTCTCTTCTTCAAATTATGCTTCCTCATGGATTCTTATATAAAAATAGAGTAAGAAAATTAATGTGTTATCTGAAAAATAAGCAATTTACTTAAGAATGTTATAGGACCTTGATGGTCTATAGGGAATTCTTTGGATGAAACTTTAAGTGGGATTTCTGGAGTAAATTTCAGAAAAGTTTGGTACTTTTTTTTTTTTTTTTTTGGTACTTCTTATCCCATTCACATTAGAACTCTTTAGTGCACTGAAGCATAAACGGTCAAACAATGCCTGAGTCAGTTATTCTATTCAAAGGTAAATAATTACATCCTTTAACTGATGGAGAACAATGGTTCTGAGGAGACAGAAAACAAGGCTGCAAGGCCAGTGAAGGTAATATGTATACAGAGATAGACAAAGATATAAATATAGACAGATATCACATATGTAAAGACAGGGAGAAATTGTATACCAGAATGATCCCTGAAACTGCATGAGATTTATTTCTACCTCTTCATGCACTGGGAAAATTTAGTCAATAATAAATTCAGAATACGCAGCAATAAAAAGAAGGAAAATAACATTAAAAATAAGTATCAACCCTTAAACTGCAACAAGAGGGATGTAGATGAGATATGAAAAAATAGTTCTTCCTCTAATTAGAGCAGTTAAACATTAGAAAAGGTTATCAGCGAAGGTCTCTACAGACTCTTCTCTTAAAGATTTTTAACATCTGAGAGGCAGTCATTTATCTTCAATGGTTGAGGTAAGTCCTGTGTGAAGGCAGGTGAAGGACTGGACGACCTCTGAGTTCACAAGTCGTGAGGCACTTGCTAGCAGCTGCCTGATTCAGTTATTCCAGAAGTCTTTCTCATTGCAAAATGATCATTAGTAGTGTGGAGCTTTTCGCAAATAGACTATTTCTCAACTGTAGCATGAAGTAACCATGGTGAGATTGTGTGGATAACAGATTAAGATCATCATGCATACATCTCACTGGTTTAATTTATTTTTAAAACATTACCTTCAGATTGGGAAAGAATAAGCTACATGGAAACTATTTAAAGTCAGTTGTTTCTGAGGGATATTAGAAGTATATAGGAGAAGAGCGACACAAACGTTTTTATTCATATAAATCATATGATACAATTTTAAGAGATAATTTTGATACTTTCTATGCTATTTGTAATTAATTAAAACAAATTCAGAAATCTCTCCCTTTGCCTTCACTACACACCATCTGGATCATATGAGAGTTCGATTCTATGCCTGACACAGGTGACTTCAAGGAAAACAAATTATGTTAATCAAAACAGCAAAGGATCAATAAACAGAAGTGCACATAACATAGATAGTGTCATCCAAAGAGTCACAAAGATTCATCTTACTCTGTTATCTTGATTCTGTGTGACTTCCCCTTTTCACTTCAACCTGGAGAGAGCCTCAGCATGCGTGACAAATAAAAGTAGTGCAGGGTTTCCAGTGCGATTGCATCAATTCTACAATGACCTGTAATTTCTTTATGTAAAGAAGTGTCTTAACGTAAATGCTTTTAATTCCTTGGACTATATCATTATGTAAATCGTTTTCTGAAAAAAGTTTGTCTCAGAATAGCAATTTCTTTTGAGTTGTACATACAACATTCTAAATCACAGCTATCTTCAGTACTTTGTAAAAAAATAAAAATAGCTTTGCAGGTATTGCTCTAGTCACAAGATTTAACAAGCACAGAGGACAAAATGTGAAGTAAACTGGACAGAACTATAGTGCATTTATTCTCCTTAGAACCAATAGTAAATATTTTTGGAATGAAAATTCTGCAAATTTAGTGTATAAGCAAACCCTTAAGATTCTGAATTGCTTTAAATTTTCACCTATGTTTACAAGACGCCCACAAGGTTGGGGATATAGCTCAGTAGTAAAGAACTTCCAGGCATGCCCAAGTTCCTGATTTCAAATCCCAGTACAACAAAAGATATCCAAAGGTTGCTCCAAGTAAGATCTCCCTGTGCTACTTCATACCAAAACTTCTTACTATTTTGTAAGTGAAAATTCTGAATGGAAATATTTTGGTTTATGTATTTTCTTTGAAAATGATGCTAATTTCAAAATGCTTAACTAAAGACAAAATGATTTTTAATACATTCGTTCAGTTACTCCAAGTCAGCAAACCTTACATAACATTGCACCCTGCAAAATTTAACATTGCAACAGAAAGATAATTCTATAAATATTTTAAATGAAACAAACTAAATGTTCATTGCATGGACTAAATCTGAAGATTATCTACTAATGAAAATAGAGCGCATCTTGGCTTTTATTCACGAATAGACCACTGCAAGTTTCAATTTTTTCTTTTGCAATGCTTAATTGATAAAACGAAAAGGAACCCAGCAGAGGGCTCATGGCAGCAAAGGTCACAAACTCAAGATTTGTTCTTTTTTTTTTTTTCTTTCTGTTTTGTAACCATGGTAAAACAATAGACGTGAACTTTCCCTGAACTTTTCTCTTTAAAGGCCTGGGTCCACATTGACCCAGCGGGGCAGGCTGGAACCCGATACTATCAACCCCAGGGCTGCTAAAGCAATCAGGTTCAACAACAACCATATATGTTCCCTAATGTGATTTTGCCACAAAGCCAAGGCAAAAGAAAGCTATTTCTAGTAAAGAATTTCTTTCTATTGTTTCAGATGGTAATTCAGTGTTCCAAATGTGTATAAAACATGGGCTAAATTGTAGAATACAGGAGTACATCATTGTTCTTTTAATTATATCAATACCAATGTTTATTTATAGATAAGGCCTAATCCCATCAAATAAAATAATATTAAATAAAATTCCTCTATGTATTACTAAAGAATGTATGATTTATATCATTATAGATGTAGGTAATCTTACATTTAATTAAATCATTTTATTAAGTTCTCATGGTAAGCTGTCTTAAAAGGTAACATTGGATAAGAATTTGGTTTCATGTTCTCCTATAGGTAATAAAATTATGAAAACATGATTAATTAAACATTAATAAAAATAGATATTTATGAAACTGTAGCATAATAGTGAATTAGATGGATCATAATTGTACTATCATTCTTATTTTAGTTAGTCAAAACTATATTGACATTCCTACTTTAAAAAATCTTCGTAGTTATATTATAAACAAATGATTGTAAATGATACTATCAAGAAAAGTTTGGGAGCAAATACAATTTCTAATATTCATAAATAAACATTATGGAAGTACCTTAGATTCAGCATTTTTATATCTTTTAGTGTTGGACTATAGTATTTAAAATCAGTAAAGATGATAGAATTAAAACTTTATTTTTCCATTACTTGACATTCCCTCAAAATACCTAAATAGATATATAAAATAAGTATTATCTATTCAATACACATTTATCATTACCACTAAGTTCAAAATGTTAACTGACCTCATTAAGCAGAATCTCAGGTATATCACCCTGAATATCATTCCATACAAGTCATCTTACAGTATACCCTCATGGGTATACTATACTGTGGGAATACAAGGATGAGCCTTTTGCTATGCTAACACTGTACCTTAGAACGCCAATGACAGGAAATTTGAATTTGGATTCTCACACAAAAGGAGTTAAAATATCAACTATGACAAAATAGGTGCAGAACCTTTTTATACTTTGGTTTGAATAAATTGATTGTTAAGGTTATATCATGGTATTATTTATGTAGCACCATTCTTATGTAGGCATTTTGAAGAAATAATATACTGTAATGATATTTTACAGATGGTCATACTGAGTATCTGTGGTAAGAGATTGGTTTAAAAATATTGAATATATTAAAATAATTATGAATATGCTGGTTGCTAATTTTATCTAATTTCTTAAATTGATGGTAATATGCCTATATTATGCAGAGTGCAAGTTAAATGTTACTTTGATTTTAAAGAACATGAATGACAATACTTACAAAAAATATTTAGAGAATGAGAAGGGAATTTTTTTTTTATGTACTTAGCTGGTGTAGGGTCTCATCATGCATCTTGATCTAGTGGTAATCCTCCTACCTTCAGCCTCTCCAGCACTGAGATTACAGGTGTGCACCACAACTCCTGTACTCTGGCCAGCTCAGCCCACCCCTTGGTTTGAGCTGGCTTGGCATGTGGTGCCAGGGATTGAACCACGGTTCCTGTGCTTGTCTAAATTTGCCTAAGCAGTCACTTTAGTCTGATGAGCTATCTAATGAGCCTGAGAAGGGAATTTTTAAAATGAATTTTAAACCAGGAAAGATGCAAAGATCAGAAATACTACAACAAGCTCAAGAACAACAAAAACAGATACAGTGAGATTATTGGCCTAATGTTGGTCTAACCTCTGCATTCTTAATAGTAGATTACTGCTCCACAAGCTTTCAGATTGTGGTTTTGTGGTGAAAAAAGGGAAAGTTAACATATTCAACAAGTATAGATTACACCAAGGACAATAATCTGTCTTATATGAATGTCAGCAACCATGGATGACATTGACGGCTGCCGTTCCTCGAAAGTGCAATCTACACTGACTGGCCCCAGGAACACCTCACACGCTGCAGATTTCTGTGCTAGATTCATGCATCTCTGGCTTCACAGCCTATGCTTATTCCACCATAATGTAGTGGCTGTGACCAGCAGAAACCAAGGTCATGCTGCTTTGATGAAAAGGCAGGAGCCTTCACTTACCAGCTATCTTACCTTGGCGAGTCACTAAGCCTTCGGGAACCTGTATCTTCCCTGCCCCTCAAACATCAGAAGTGCTACGATAAAATCTAAGGTATTTAGAAGCGTGTGGACAGTGAAAGCGAAAGAAAAGGATGAACTTAGTATTTTCTTCAATGTTTAGAGGTACATCATTTAGGAATCTCGCTTCCTATCCATGCCATTATCTTCTTCCCACTTTCAGAGTTGTTGTTCTCCTTCCTGCCTTGCTAATCTCGGAATAAAGACACTGAATAAAGAAAACAATTAATAGTTGTCCGCAAGTATTAAAAGGCTAATTTTAATACCTATCTACTGGTAAGTACTATATAAAAACGTGTTCCGTGAGAAGAGGATGTGAAAGAAAATCCATAATAAAAATACAACTTCCAGTCTAGAGAGACAACTGAGGACCTCCACAATATTTTTATTTCATTGTTTTTCCTGACATGTAACCAAAGCTGTAGTTCTTAAGCCAAAACCATTGTGCATAGCAAACTCAAATATGAAACTGATGTCTAATTTATCAATAATAAAAAAATCTTCTGAGAATGCAGAAATGGGTTTTCCTTTTTCTGTTCCAAAGCTACCTTTCCATTGATGGAATAGAATAAACACCTGGATAATTCACAAGTACTTCAAATCTAAATGGCTAATGTAAAAATTGTCATCTTCCATAGTAAACCTGGTTCTCAATGCACACCATATCGACATCTCTAATAATAAATAGACATTGCCTTAATGCCTACAGCCAACCCCCAAAAGTCATACCAAGTCCTCCTTCTCACTTAGTATTCTTTCTATTTCTTATCTCAGTGGGCACCAGCTACTTATACTTATATTTCTCCCAGTTTGCTTAATCTTGTTTTCACCTTTTCCCAGGTCCTTCCTTTCTACTCCCTGTATGTGTTTAGTACTGACATAGCTGATCTACAAATAGAATGAACAGCAGCACCTTCCGCGCCTTCTGAAAGTCTTCTACGTGTCCACTAAGTTGCTTGTTATAGCACACAAGGCCTTGAAAACCCTAGCATTTCAGTTCTTTGAAAGCATAATTTCTCACAGCTTTCCCACCCTAACTCTGTAGTTGTTCCTGATTATTTGTAGATATACACGCTTTACAGACGGTAATCCTTCAGCCTAGAATGTGCTTTCCTTCAATTGTCCATGTGAGAAAAGCCCTCCATTAATTCTCTTCAGCTTCTTCCCTAATCTCCCCAGGTACACATTGCTTACACACTTCCCTCAACTTTCACAGTACTATGGGGTATAATATGACCCTTATCCTGTTAATATAACAATGTAGACATCATTTTTACCTGAGTTCATAAAGCCTTTAAATGCAGTAACTCTACTGTATATTTTTCTTTGTGCTTGAGGTAGCAAGTAGAAGATTAATCCTATGTTTAATGCATGAATTAAAAGGATAGAAAAACCTAATAATTTTGAAAAATTATATACTATGCATACAGCTAATAGACAGTATTGAAGTGCAGGTATATATGTCCTTTTCAAAAAGTCATCATGCCTCAATAAATTAAGATAATGATAAAACACGGTACATACTCATTTTGGCATTTTAAACAATTTATTTCACTGAGTAATCAATTATGTTGCAGAAATACTAACAAAATTTAAAATATAAAATGAATTGAACTAAAATAATAAAGAATTATATGTGCTACGAAAATTAGATTAAAATTCTGGTTAAGTGTCAATAAAATATTATAAAATATTAAGTCATCATTGCCCTTTAAAATCCTTTCAACAAGAATTCCCTAATTGTACTTTCACTTTATCTCACTGTACCAGTAAGTAAATAAATTAACAAAATAGCTTTTATCACACAGAATAACCTTTTAACTGAGGGATTATCTGTGGTTTATTTTTCATTTCTTTCACTGCAGATAGCAGTTCATGCCTCATTGATTAGTTTGCTAAGGTGGTGACCAGAAATGAAAACACAGTTTCTCAGATATAGCACGAATCCTGTATTCATACACACACACACACACACACACACACACACACACACACACACACCACCATGTATCCAGATGTACATTCAGTGTTTTTATATCTGACTTTAGTGTCTAAGAGACAAAAATAATCAAGAATTATAAATATTTCATTTGTATTAGCCCATGCTCAGTTATAACCTCATGTCTTAGATTTGTTTCTCATTTCAATTTTTATGCTTTTCTATTATATTGTAGTTTTCTGCCATAATTTAGATTAACCTGTCTATTTTATAACTCTCATGGGAAGAGCAATATGTCAAAGAGGGAAAAATCTAGTTTTCTTCATAGTCCAGCAGTTTACAAAGAAATGTAATGGTAGCCTATGTTTTGCTATATCTCAAGAATCTTCCAACTGTATTTGAGACTCTCTATCTTCATCACTAAGCTTAGCAGTCATATGTTCAGATCTAACCTCTCTTCTTGTCTCCAGTCACAAATAAATCTGAATTTAGGGATCAAAAATTTTAAACTAATATAAACTATGGAACTCAATTAGGATGATAAGTTTCAATGGAAGTAAATGAAGCAAGGCTACAAATGCCACTCCGACCTTCTCAACTGCTATCCAGAGACTGTGTTGAACCCTGTCCTGGTGTTTGACAAGATCACTGATTCTCCTAGGTAGAATTTTTTTTTTTTTTTTTTTTTGTTATAGAGTCTTACTGTGCAGCCTTGACCCACAGTGATCCTCCTGCCTTCAGCCTCCCCAGCTCTGGGATTACAGGCATGTGCCACCATGCCTATACTCGAACACTGGCTCAGCAGGCATACTGGCAGGGCCTGTCTCACATGTACTACCAGGGATTGAACCGGGTTTCTGTGCTTGCCTAAGGATGCGGTTAGTCCATAGAGCTATCTGATTGGCCCAGAACTATAGACTTGAAACTAAAGAACAATAAAAGGGATTATAATTCCTACCTTGAAAATTAAGTCTTAGCAGAACATTAAGACAGAAAAAAACCTTAAAACATTTAATAAAGCATATGAACTATTATGGTTTATGTCTAGTTGTCCGCCCAAAGCCTCATGAGTCAGGGGGCAGGGACTTCTAGAGTTTGAGACTTGATCCACAATTCCTGTTATTATGGGTTTTAGTACTGATGATGGTATTATGGGTCGAAGTACTTCTGGGATTATGGATGTAGCCTAAGGCGGAGGCTAAGGTGGAGGGCCTGAATGTAATATAAAGAGAGACAGAGAGACAGACTAGAGCTGTTGCTCTCTGCTGCCCTGTTTGGCTGGCTACCTCTGCCACCATTTTGTTGCTGTTCTACCGCCATGAACTGGATACTCTCTGCCCTGTTCCAGTCAGCCTTGGGTCAGCCGAGTATGGACTGAAACCTCCACAAACTGTGAGCTAAGTAAGCCTTTCCTTCCTTCATTTTGAGTGTTGAGTATTTGTCCCAGCAATGAGAGAAAAGTAACTAATACATGAACTAATTGAAAAATTGAACATTTTTCTTTTACATCTAAACTCACAGATACAGATAAGATTATTTTGACCAAATGTAAGGAAAGGCATGTACATATAAGTAAAATGTATCTTTCCCTAGTATTTTCGTTGAGTGGTAAAAACAAAGCTAGAAAATATTCAATGTATTAGAGAGAGAATGAAATGGACACTGATATTTGGCACACAGTTTTTAATCTCACTGTTGAGTCTTCATTCTACTCAGAAATTCCTTTCACTGTAATCTTCATCACCAAGTCCACTTGATTATGTATTCAAATAATTTTGTATTCATTTTGTTGGTGATTCATTAGTTAGTTGCTTGTTTCTTCAGGATCTAATGGGGTTCTAACAACACCCCCAAGTACTAACTGCCTTACCTATTGCTTTCCCAGTAGAAATTAGCAAGCAAGAAGATCTTTAGTAATAGCCAAAGTGAGCTTTAGGGACGTTATAATTGACAGTCTTCATGTCTCCACTTTCAGCAGAGCTCGATTTCTTGGCATTCTCACTCCTCCCACTGACATCGAAGGCCATTACCTCAGCCATCTACACTTTTCCACATTCACCAATCAACTAAACCCTGCAAGAATTTAATTGATAATTAAGGTTAAATGCTTAAATTATGATTATTTGCACTTAAAAGAGTCTCTTCTTCTGGGTGAATTCAATCTCTGGTGCTATTTAAGTACAAAAGTAAATGAAGCCTTTGTAGCCACCTTTGAAAGGTTGCTTTTGACCCAGTGTTAGAATGGCTTATTTCATCGCAGGTTCTGCTTCTCGAGAGATGCTGCAGATCTCACGTCCTATGGTACCATCTCCAGTCCCCCCCCCCTTTTTTTTTTCTCCTTTCAGCTTCTTTATGAAATTAACAGCCAAAATTCTCTCCAACCTGGCTAACTTTTGTTCATAATGCAATTTCATGTACAAAATAGGCACATAAGAATTAATTATTTGTGCTTAAGCTAAGTGCACCAATCCTATTCCAGGCATTGAAGCAACCTGATGCTTTCTTCGTGTGGTCACAGCCTCCATCGTTTTCACATGCTATGCTATGGCTTATATGGTCGGGATACAAGTAAGAGACATACTATCTTTCTTTCATTCAAAATCAGATTTTTCAAAGTGACCTCCCAGCTTATAAAACTCAATTGAATACTTTGTCCTTATTTGTATTTTTTAAAAATTTTGGCTGAGCAATATTTATTAAGATTTTGTTACATACAAGGGAAGGATCCAAGAAAAGAGATAAATAGACAAATATACAATTAAAATGGTGCCTTAAGTTTATCAAGACATTTCCAAGAAGCTAAGTCTTTAATACTAAGTTAAAAGTTATGGGGGATCTTAGAGGAAAATATTCCAGCCAATGGACCAGTAAATAAGAAAAGGTCCTTAACCTGATTAGGAAACCAGCAGAAAGTGTATTTTACTACGTGATGGGGGAAAAAAAGAAGAAAAAAACAATAGACTATGGAGGTCCAGCAGTATTCAATTTTTAGGTTCTACTCACCTATCATGAATAACAAATTTGTGTTCTCTTTCACTAAATCTTGAGCTATTTCTTATGCACAGTACCTTATTACATTCTCCAGATACGTGGGACTCTTTCCTGAAGCCAGGGGCACACCTGGCTATCCTATTTTCAGCCATAATATCTAGCTCAGGTCTCAGCCTATTATCATGTTCAACAAATGTGTTTGATTAGCTAAATTAAAATGTAATGCAAAAGAAATTCATTCACTTAAAATTCCAAAGCACTCTACAGTGTTTAAGTTTTCAGACTCTGCTAAAGAATGTTACCAGTATGTTAATAAAATATCAATCCTTTGCCTGCTAACTAGTCCTTCCTATAAAGATAACATTTGAATAAACTTACATTATACAAAATCTTCCTTTGTAATGCTTTTTCACCCATATAAAAGATTAAGATCAATATAAAAGTAATAAAATGATACATAATAGGAGAAATTATGTTCTCTGAACTTTCCTTATCAGTACTATGATGTCTTTCTCGAGAAGTTTATTTTCTTCTGGTGGTGAGTGTATGTCCAGCCCTTCTCCTTCACACCTGTCAGAACATTCCTACACACTGATAAATGTAACTGCTATCACATAGTGAAAGGTAAATATAAATCTGTAGTGTAAAAAATACTTCTCTTTTACTTTATAATTCTCAGCTATTTCCTATAGCAAGTGCCATAGGATGAGCAACAATAATATTAGTTGGGGAAAAAAAAGTAATGGAACGATTCCACCACTAATCTATACGAAGAAAGTAAGATATATGTCCAACCAGTATTTCACTATATCATGAATGTTCAGACATTTATCATAAGGAATTTTTCAGTGTTTTTCTCCAGCTAGGATGACAACCACCTAACTCCATAATATTAAACAGACACTTCATTCCACTGATGTGAACAGCCAAGAGATTAATGCTGACAGAGCTAAATTACGCAAGAGTCAAGAAATCTGATCCAACAATACAATGATAATTATCACTAGGGGAGGTGAGAGATGAACATATTTTCATCTTCCAAGGACTCTCTGAATTAAAGGGCTGAACACTTCAACATCACTTTTACTCATTTAGTTACTAGCAGCATTCCAAATTTTGTAATTATCTGATTTTGCCTACATTACAAGCAGCTGGGCTTTGGATCCTTCACATAGCAATGTTACAACTCAGAATCAACCAGTTTTTCACTTTTGGTTACTATTTCAAATGATCTAAAACAATCACAATAGTCATGTGAAGAATGAAGTAGAACCAGTACTCATCGTCTCTTAATTTTTCCCTATATATTCAGTACAGTGAATTATTTTTTTAATTTAGATTCTTATTTAGTGTGATCTCATAAAATAATTCAAATATTCTAATAGCAGTTTTATTCCCTAAAATCAATGTATAATAATGTTTAAAACAAGACTTTTATAAAAAGTTATTAATAATGTCAAAATATTTCATTTTGTATTTCATATTATAGATACATGCAAATTTATGAGCATTATCCTGAATGATCTAATAATCATTTTGAATAGTGTATACAACATGGCAATATTTATTTATGAGTAGAATTAGGAATTACGCTTAAACAATTATAAGCCTGCACTTATCTGCTTTCACTTAAGAATATGAATCATGACTTTCTTAGAGGCATCTTCCTATTGGATTTTCTGAGGAACATGTGGGGTGAATATATAAACTTCAGTAAATTTTACCTTTTTTCTCCTCAGCAAACTAAATCTCTTTTTTTGAAGCTCATCGAGGTTGTTGGTAATGCCAGTTTCCTATTTGATGTTTATGTCTTTGCATAGAACACATAGCATTGCTTGTTTTCCTCAAGCATAAAACAACAATCCCTCTTAAAGACTATAACATGAAACAAGCAAGAGCTTATCTGTGAAAATCCTAATTTCAAAGTTGCAGCCACTCGTGATTAAATCACAATGAATACCAAAGAATTATTTGCTTTGTAGTTTTCTTAGTAGAACTTGAAATTTATAAAGACAATATTGTGGGATAATATTTTAAAAATACTATCATGGTGAGCATGATATACATCTCAATGTACAAAGTTTTATGAATTTAAAATGATACAAATGTGTATATCATATTCTCATGCAGTATTTTCATCTCTGTAAAAACAGTAGTTATAAATGTGTGGGCAAGGAATTAAAAATCCAGTCACGCAATCACATTCTGTTTCACAAAACGAGGAATGAATTTTAGATTTTAAGTCAGGATTTATCCATTTCAGCATTTAGCTGTGAGTAGACCAAGTTTCTGGGCTTGGGTTCCATCTTTTTTCACAAAGCACATAGGATCAATTTGGAACCATGGCCCATTGAAAGAAGCAGTATTCTGAGGAGCTCTTCCCTCAGAGCTGAGGAGCAGGGCTATGATTAAAGTAACTGTTATTATTCACTTGGGCCTTCTACAGTTCAGTATACTAATCTAGCTTTACTTTTTATGAGTCATAGTTAAACTTTTCTGCTGAACGGTTAAGGCCAAGTTAAAACAAGACCTATATAACAAAACATGTAACTTTTGTATCTGACAAGGTCAGTTAAATCCGCTCAGGATTTACTTTTAAACCATGTACAGAATTTTGTAGATCTTTTGTCAGTGTCAGCCATCTTGATGAGTGATGGCCATTGTTTGACCAGTTTGCTCTATGTGAAAGCTCGAGAGAATGTTTTCTTTCTAGGGGGCTCTCCTTAGGCACATTATGTATCATCAATCCATTTCTGACAATGCCAGTTCTGCTGATAACCCACTGCTGTTATGTAATATTAGACTATACATACAACTACTTTCTCTTAGTTCAATGAGAAGAAATATTTGTACCAATAATGTTTAGAAAAGTTATCATGCTTGCATCTTGTACTCTGAACAACTACTATGAAGACAACCATATTCATTGTACTAACTACTGTGGCTATCTTACTAATGTTTTTTGAAGCTATCTCATTGTTATTTCTTATTAAAAGTAAAAAAAAATGTATAAAAAATAAAATAATTGTTACTTGAATACTGTGCAGGAGTAGCCCACCACCACTGAAATTTTTCTATAAAGAGTTGAGGATGAACTATGATTGCCCAGGCTCATATTCATTTTTCCCCTGGAATATGGCAACAAAATTAGAGAAGAGCCATACAATAATCTATTCTAAATAAACTGAAATCAACTAAAAGGGATTTTGGTGAATGTGGTATTCCAAATATCTGCTGTTGTGTTCTAAGATAATGTTTAACATTAGATAGTGGAAATAATTAAGTATGTACAGTAATGTTTACAATCTTATCACTAACTTGCATTTGAACCCATAAGTAACATCTCTTTTAATGAATTGTTCTTGTTGAATTCATCTTGTAATCTCACATTAGTCCCACATTAATTTATAAAATGTAAATAATAGGTTATTGTTTTGCATTATTTGGTTTTGCTTTCCTTATAGAATATAGCAGGTAGAACAATTCTCAGGTGAGTGGGAAGCCTTTTCCATATGGAAAACAAAATGTGGTCATTCCGTGAAACCTAAGAGAGTCCAACACACAAGTTGATTTCTAGTAGGAAGTCCTTCAAATTGTGAATTCTCAAAATAAAGGGAGCATTTCTGGCATTAGAAACTCATAAGGGATTACTTGCTTTGATCCTATTTACCACAACTGAAATGTAATTTTACATTTTCAAACCTTCAAAATTAAATTGAAAACTATTTAAAAACTTGCAGTTCTGTCTAGCAATTTTCAGCTAGGGACAAATTTTTTGTCCTTTATCAAATATAATTTATTAAATAGGTCAACAGAATTACCATGCTTAAAAAGTATGTATCAAATATCTGACCATTAAAATTTCAAATTTCTCTGATTTACACAAAAGCATAAAGTAATAGAAACTTATATCAGTCCAGCTCTTTAATCTGTTGCTCAAAGTAACTCCATGAAAAAATACATACCATATAATTGGCTTTTCTTAATCTTCGTTTTTGCACATAAGAAAATAGATGAATGATTTCAATATCAAAATACTTATATTTGAGAGGTAGGAAATTATAAAGAAATTTGCAGCTAAGATACTTTGTGATTTATGGTTTTTTTTTTTATTTTGTATAAGAAAGCTATAGCACTAATGAAGACTTCACTAGGAAATAATACTTTCACATATTTAGAAATCTAAAACTACCCAGCTAAGAAATTTTTTGTCATATGTCGATTCCTATATTACAAGAAATGTAAATCACAACCAAGTATAATATTGTTTTTAGGAAAGAACAATTCTAATAAGTACCAAATGTTTAAACAAGGAATAAAATGGTGAACAAAGAATATAGTTTAGATATAGAACCCAACAAAATATCTTAGCAAATAAAAAGTTTTAAAATATTTTTTTAAAAAGTTGAAAATAACTCAGTTGGAAATGAAATCAGAGTAGCATAAAGGGCTTGAAACATTTCTAGAAAACCAAGTCTCAACAAAATAATGTAAAAGAGTTGCCTTTAAAAGCAAATGTTTGTCAAAAGGCATTTCCATCCTGTTTTAGGCCATGTACCTTTATGATAATGAAAGCACAGCTTAAATTTGGTGAAAGACAAAAAGTAAAAAAGAAGATGTAACACAAAAAAGTAAATATACATTTATCAGAATATGAAACCCTGTGAAAATTTTCTCCTGGAAAATCTTATGGGTGAGTTAGTTCTTTCCTTTCTTTTAGTTCACTGTCCATCTTAATTTTAATATTAAAATAAAATACCTTTGCTTTTTAACTCATAGGAAATAAAGTGCTATAATCTTAGTTGGTTCAATGGTATGAAATGTCAGCTTTGGAGAGAAGTTTTGACATTTTCTAAAATATTTTTGAATATTTATTATACATAGAAAGTATTGTCATGACGTGTAGTGTATTTAAATTCTACTTTGCTAGGAAGATACCCTGCAAATAAATACATTAAGAAAATAAAGGATAGAAAATGAGCTCTGAAATTTATCACAATTTTGAAATGACAACTTATGAAAAAAATTTGAAGAGACGTTATGTAGTTGTTGCTCTGAAAATGAACATAGCCTTGAAAATTATAAATAAACTAACGTATGCTTAGATATCATTGATAATTTATGGATGCTTGATTTATAAAGGCATTGGATTGCAAGTTTTTGTTTGATTTCACATCGACAGTCTTAGGTCGCCAAAATCATGTGTTTGCTACTTTACAGTATAGTAGTCTATCTCTTTGGAAAAATAATCACCTTACAAAACCCACTGAAGTGTACAGATTCTTGCAAACTATAAATGAATACAGTCATCCACCCAAAGTATGCACACAGGTTCAAGATCTTCACAGGTCCCCCTATCATCAAATCTCAATGTTGACTAAGAATTTAATTAACAAGACTTAAATCATACACCCATAGAGCAGAAATTAGGTAAATAAATTACATTTTCAAGCTGTTTTAATTTTGATACACATAAAGATAATTGTGATTTTTTTTGAACTTACAATCAGAAAAGTGCTTGCAGCATAACTATGAACAAAATCTAAAAGATATTTTTTACTTCTGGCATTTTGTTGGAACAACTGATGAATACTAAAAACGTAAATTATCTGTGATTTCACAACGAAATATTGCAAATGGGCAAAATAAATGTTTAAATTTCCAAACACAAATCAAATGATCTCTTTAATCCTAAACTAAATTCTATTTTAAAAAGTAGACCCAAACAGAAAAGTAAAATGGTATTTTGAATCTAATATGCAATCAGTGAAAAAACTGTATTCACAATTTTAAAGTGAGTAATTAACTTTCCCACAGGAGTATACATGATTTCAGTCTAATTTTAGTGTGCAATTCTCCTTATTAAATATCATGTATGAAATAGTCTTATTTATCATCTTATCACATTAGATCCTATCTAGAGAGGCAAATCTAAAAAAGAAAAGTAGTTAAGAAGACCTTATTTTATTCAAATTAGATTTAATTTTTTACATGTTTATCTATCTAATATAATCTTTATTAAGCAATTCTTCAGCTCTAGTGTATTTTTGGTAAACTTTTAATAACTTTCTTGTAATTAAAAATAGCACATGATATCAGAGACCACAGTAATTAGAAGTAATCAATTTACTGAAATGTGTAGAAAAGGAAAACATCTGAACCTATTTTGTTAAGGACTTATCACTTGATCTGCTGTCTTTTAAGTAAAATGAAACAATGCTTATTATAAAAATATAGGCTAAGTTTTTGTCCGATTTTCTGCTTTTGTAAAATGCACTGCTTGAGAAACAAGTCTTCAAAAACAAGGCTTAAAAAAATCTACTACTCAGGGTGCCTTTGAGGATATTTAATTAAAATCTAATCCTGCATTCATTAAGGCTCACATAAATTAAGCTGTCATTCATAAGATTTATGGATTCTCATTTGCATATTGCATACAATTCATCAATTACTCAAGTATGAAAGGAGCACATTTCCCTTGGAGCTGCCTGCTACCCTGCCAACATTTGAAATGAGGGAAAGAGCAAGACTGTCAGGCATTCACACAAACTTTCTTCCAAATGTCTGCTCCCTGATTAATCTAATTTTCTAGATATCCCCTACAAGATATACCAACAGCCATAGCACAGATTTCTATTATTTCTCCTGTCTTCCTCACCAAAATCTAGTCTTCAAATACTTGTTCTTGTCTGAATGATTATTATTTACTTGCTAATGATAAAGCACTGATGATTTCTGTATTTTACACTGTGTTTAATACACACAGAACTAAATTATGTTTGTTGATTTTCATGTTAACTTTTTTAGGCTCTCAATAATCAGCTTATCTTTCGTGGAAAAAAAAAAGTTGAAAATTAGGAAATATGACTGCTGAAGAACATACTGTTTTGGAATTGTGGTTAGCACAGCACCCTAACTTTCAGAGAATCTTAGCATTTCAAAAGCACCTAAAACAAAGTCAAATAAGTCAGTTCATGATTCTGTTTTTCATAGAAAAATACAATCCACTCAGTGTGCTGCAGCTATGCGCTATAGTTCTAACCAAAGTGGTAACACAGATTAGTTTGTTTTCACTGTGCATAAAGCATACTGTGCTAATTCACTTGTCTCCTCTGGGGAGTAGATCTTAATTTCAGTGGCACAAGTTGGAAGCAACAGTTCTTCCAGACCTCACTCTGGAAACCTTCCAATAGGCATGCGATCAGGTGCAAAATTTAATGCAAAACACTCCTCATGTCCAGGACGTCCACAATTAAAATATATGGATGGATCAGCACTCTCTACAGCATGGCTCTTCAAATACCATTTTTATGTCATAAAAGGGAAAAAAAAGAAGAAGTGCTTCTCATCAACATTAGTTTTTTTTTTATATAGTACACATAACTTAAAGTAAAAAGAAAGTGTTACTTCAACATATATTAAGAAAATTTATTTGGAAACACAAAATCTTACAAAATATTACAACTTACTAAAACTCATATGTACAGTATTTGAAAACACAAATTTGGAACCAAAAACTAGAATTCCCCAAATTAAGACCCAAGCATCTTGGATTAATGGGTTAAGTGTTAAATTATGAGACAAGTTATATTTAAATTAAAGTATAAACAAAGAAAACAAAAGATCCTAAGTATTATAGCAACATAATAATAAATATTTTTACCTTATAAAAACTCTGCTTTTCGAAAAATATGTGTTCTGAAATAAAAATTGCCACTAACTTCTTTTAATATAATTAACAAGGAGAAATAAATGATTTTATAAATTTAATCAGAAAGATGAAATTGTTATCATGCTCAGTTTACAAAATGACTTTCACACCTAAAAGCTAACAAATTAAGTCCAGGCTTTTACTTCATTCATTCAAGTTGGATGGTCCTTCATCATTTTCAGAGACCCATGCCTCAGACATTACTGAGTGTATTGTTCGTCTTTTAACTCTTGCTTTCTCCACATTTCAGTTTTCTCAGCAGGAGCTGTCTACTTTATTCTATCCAACTAATGTGTAATAGAAAGAAAATTGTCCTAGTCCATAATAATAAAGCTCATTTTATTTCTTCAGTACAAACCACCTGTTTTGGATTTGTTTGGTTGCTGAGATTTTTTATACACTATAAATTGAATATGATAATCAGCTATCTTAGACAATTTAAGAGAATGTAAGTGAACAACATGTGGAAAGATCATTCCATTGAGTTTGTTAATAACAGGATTCACCTCAAATTGGCTAAGAAATCCCAAGTGAAAGACACAAAACAGTCTAAGGAAAAAAGGAGCAAGTGTTTCAACAGATTATTTAGGACACTTCATTTAAATTGATGATTTTGCACTAAAAAATTGTACAGATTTTGTACAGTTTCCTGTTCCAGAATACAAATTTATTTAGAATATTTTATTGCAAAAATGAATATGCTTTAGTGATTTTATGTCCTTATTTTGATTAATAATCAGATTTTGCCTTGTATTTCTAAACCAAAGGTCATATTCCAGGCTATAAGCAGGAAATTATGAGAGATTATAAAGTCAAAAGGAATGAAGAAATCTAGATTATTTAGAATTTCATTTCAAGAACACAATTCTACAACATGGTTGTGTTCAAAGACACACAACAAAAAGTAAATAAGATGTTGCTCCAGTTTAGGAAAAGTTCGTATACTAAAAACAGAAATGACACGGCAAGGACCTCAAGTAGTAGTTGATGGTAATTCATTGTTAGTGTTCAGGACTGATAACCATAAAATAAAAACATCATAAAATCATTCTTATGCAAGCATACTGTTGTTTATATTGCATACTTACTGCTATTAATTATTTGGGATTACATAATCTATGAAAGACAATAACAAAGTACAAAGAGATGCCTGCGGACAACAGAATGAAACTTGCTTAGACCTGCTACAAAGAAAATCGGCCTGTGACCTTCCAATCATTTATGTAAGGAATGTATTACCTTACATGTATAGTATGTAAGGTAATGAAGTTTTCTGAATTTCTGAAGGCAATCAGCATTATGCAATATATAATAAAATTAATAATCTTCTTAAAAGTGTCTATAAAGCTATAAAGCAGATTAAATTTGATGGGTACCTGAGTTACAAAAATCTATGCTTCTATTTCCAACTTTATTTTTTAAAAAAATTTTTCCTACTTTGTTTTTAAAATAGTCTCCAATTTAGCAATGTATCCTATTGAATAATGTGGAATTGACATTTGATTTCTGATCTCAAAAATATTCTTGCCAAATTGTGATTTATATGTATATCACTTTTATAAAGGAACATATAACATTGAAGTCATTTCCTCATAGTACCATAATGGTGGATCATTATTACTAATCTTGTAACTGGAAAATAAAGCAATCAAAAGAGCAGAAAAGATCCAAGGCAGGCCAAAAGTCACTGTCTGGATCTACTGGCCTCTTGTGCTCTGTACAAACCTGTTCTCCGAGAAGAATCAAGTATTTAATCCACACATTTCTTTTTCCTAGGTTAAAAGCTAAGACTTTAGATGCAATAAAAGTTGTATAAAATGTATATTTTCCATCACATAAAGGAGAAGTTCCCTAAATCTTAATATATTTGCAATAAGCATAATAGTCATACATGTAAGATCAAAATATCCATGCATTTAGAAAATATCTACTTTTCTTGAATAGCCATCCAATTAAACTGTGTTCTTTACACACTGTATAAATGTACATGCACCAGGAAAGTAACCTTGTACTTTTTCATTTGCCAGATAAAACTGATCTGCATATTTTTCTAAACACAATATATTTATAATAATTAACCATTACCTGCTTAATTATAGTCTATCTACTTTACAAAAGGATATTGTAAGTATATTGTAGAGATTAACAGTTCAATAATAATATGAAATATCAAAAATGTTCTAATTCTATGAAAGAAATTGCTATGATATCTCTATGTGTTGTCCTTCCAAGGGCTTGTAAATGTATAGAAAAATCTGCATATGGGGCAGTTATGTCAATATGTAGAAAAACCTAGATTTAAAGTACAACAGAATAGGGCTTTAATCTTGAATCTAACACTAGAGTCTAGCGTGACTTTAATCAAGACCCATAACTGTTCTTATTCTTTTTTTTTTTTTTTTTTTTTTTTTTTTGAGACAGGGTCTCACTATGTGGTTGAGGCTGGCCTTGAGCTCACTTTTGTAGCCCAGGCTGGTCTCAAACTCGCACCAATCCTCCTGCCTCAGCCTCCTGAGTGCTAGGATTACAGGCGTAAGCCACCACGCCTGGCTTTTTTTTTTTTTTTTTTTTTTTCTTATCCTTAACTTCATGATCACTTTAGAAAAGAGGTTATAGCAAATTTATCTTCCCTACCTCCATGACTGTAACATTAACATTCAAATAATAGGATAAGCTCTAATGTTAGAATTGGCTGGGATTAAAGTTTTAGAAAATGCTATCAATAAATGCTCAATCCAACTGACTATGTTTTTTAAAGAAACCCATCCCTCGATTCTAGAAGATTCCTTTTCTATAAAGAGAAAAAGCTGTGCCTCACATTCTTTACATTCTTCAGAAGTTATTAACAGAATCAAATGGCACAATTAAGTTCAGCCTTTATAGTTCCTAAATTTCTTCTGAAATCATTTCAGTGATTTTTCCTTCAAGAAGCTTTTTCCAAACTGGTAACTCATAATTGATCGTGTAGTCCATTAACATCTATAAATTATTTTCACACCTAACGTTTTTAAATGTGTCATTTTGAACTCTTTTAATGAGGAATTTTAGATTCACTTTTGTGAAATTTATGTTGCCCATGTTGGATCTATCATTCCAGCTGTCACAATTCCTCAGACTCTGATTCTATCACTTTCTTGGTCCACCTAAGCTCAGGAATACAAAAGAACACTTTTTTCCTTCCAGGAGTTTTCCATGAATGCTATCAGCTTTTGTTTGCAGTGGTTCTCAACCTTTCTAATACCGTGACCCCGCAATACAGTTCAATACAGTGGTGACCCCAAATCAAAAAATAATTTTGGTCTCTACTTCAAAATTATAATTTTG
Source organism: Myocastor coypus (assembly GCA_004027025.1). NCBI lineage: Eukaryota > Metazoa > Chordata > Mammalia > Rodentia > Myocastoridae > Myocastor > Myocastor coypus. The sequence goes on along the minus strand of PVJA010000094.1, from coordinate 178,570 downwards.
CTCCAGTTATGATTTGGAATGGCTTTAGGCGACCCCTGTGTTTTGGTCATTCGAACCCCATAGGGGTCACAACCCACAGGTTGAGAACTGCTGGTTTAGAGGTTTTACTCATTCTACTGTCCTACTTCAGCTTTAGTTTAATTACCTCTCCTATTTGCTTAAAAAATTATCAATTTGTTCTCCATTTCCTATAGTAGAAGTCAACCATTGAGAGTCTGCAAGGCAAATCTAGCCTACATGCCTAAACTACCTGCCTACCCTACCTAAAAGAGTGTTATTGGGACACAGCCACACTTCTTTAGTTAAGCATTATCAGGCCCGGCGGGATGGCTCAGTGGTCTAAAGCGCCTGCTTAGGAAAGCTTGGGCGGCTTCAGGGACCGCAGTTCGATCCCTGGCACTACATGCTGCACCAGCCCTGCCCTCATGGCGGGCTGAGCCCATAAAAATGAGTGAATAAACAAACAAAGGTTCTGAAACAAGAGAAAAGTAAATAAATTTTTTTTTAAAGCATTATCTACTGCTTTCACTCTACTGTGGCAAAGTCAAATAGTTGCAACAGAGGCTATATGACTTACAAAGCCTATAATATTTACTACCTGGCTCTTTCCAAAAATAATTTGCCAAACACCTCATACATGATATTTCCAAATCCTTGAGCTTGACACTCAAGTCTTTTTGATGGTCTGGCCCCAAATCCCCATCCTGGTACCATCTCTCTCCAGTTCTTTCTCTTTTTCTTCTCACCACCTCTTCCACTTATATGTACTTCTTATATCATTCTCTCCATCTAGAATCTTCTTTACTAATTTCACTTCCAGAGTGTCCCTTCACAATGTGACAAGACCCTTTAAAAAACGAATGACCCTTATAAACAGTACATGAAAAATGGTGTATCACATGTACTCATCTTATTTTAGCTTTAAATTAAGCTGATATTTGGTGTAATTATTGTTTGGGCTGGCGTGGATAGTTTCAGTGCCACACCACTACTAATTCAGAATCTAAGGAAAAGAATCCAGCTATTCTTACTCCTCATGGAATAACTGACTACAAAGTTTTACTTCTTTTGTTTAAAATGCAAGCTATTTACTATAACACAAAGAACAAAAATTTGTTTCAACAATTACATGAATGTGAGCCAGACTGTGGCTGTCAGGGAAACTTGAATGCACCGTGCAAATGGCAGCAGCAAATGCCTGTTGGCTATTTCCCACCTCAATGTTTACTGAGCAGTCACATAAAATGCTTTTTAAAAGTACCTTTGTAGTCCTGGCCACCAGAAAGTCAGAAAGTATTAAGCTGCCCCAATAGCATGTGGAAACATCTCTAAGAGGATATATATATGCCAGTAGACACCAACCTGAAGAAATAGCAGAGTTTTCAAGAATCAGGACCTATGAAAAGAACTATGGCTATCTATAGTGACCCCAGAAGTGTTATTATTGAAAAGTAAAGCTCTAAGAGGGGAACAAATATTGTCTAAGTTGTTTGTAAGTCCCTGTATAACAGATGGCCATTATGCCTAAGCACAGTAAGATTCATTTAAAAATTAGGTACTTAAGTATATGGCACCATACCCCCACTCAAGCACAATGTATCATGTCAAAAGAATTGAACACAGGAATAATTTTATTGGTAAACCAGAAAGACACATGAAAAATTCTAATAACATTTTTTAAAATTTTATTTATTTATTTATTTATTTATTTTCTTGTTTCAGAACCTTTGTTTGTTTATTCACTCATTTTCATGGCTGGCTCAGTCCACCCCAAGGGCAGGGCTGGCACAGCATGTGGGGCCGACGATCGAACCGTGGTCCCTGAAGCCGCCCAAGCTTTCCCAAGCAGGTGCTTTAGACCACTGAGCCATCCCGCTGGGCCCCTCTAATAACATTTTTAAAAAGAAAAATCCCTTGTAATGAGGAAAAGAAACGTCTTTCCTTCTTGTAAGAAAATGAAATGCTTATTTTTTCTCTTAATAGTTAATCTAGAGGAATACATAGATTTTATACAATTGTAACAATAGGATTACATCAATAACAGCATAGCATCCTAATTAATTTCATGGGCTGGGAAATATCTGAGTGATTTAAGCACCTGCCTGGCAAGTGCAAGGACCTGAGTTCGATTTCTGCCACCACATGCCATGTTCTGAGCATGACACTGCATGACAGTCTCTGAGCCAGTCACTGAAACTGGGAATGGTGGTACACACCTGTAATCTCATATCTGGAAAGACTGAGACAGGAGGATCACTACAAGCCCAGGCTACATAGTGAAACCCTGTACCAAATAAACAGATAAAGTTTTATTCAAAAGAATATTTTTATCTACATAATTACATAAGTTTTGTAGTACATAATATACTAAATACTATGTGTTCAGCTTGCTAGTAGAAAGGAATTACACATGGATCTTTTTTTCTTAGGATAGAATAATGCTGAAAACTCCTATGGAAAATTGTTGCACCATACACAATGGGATAAGTAACATTCTAAAGTTGAAAAGAAAAAGCTATGGGAGTTCAAAAGAGGGGCAGAGGCAGTATGAACTCATTAAGCTACATTCAGAGAAGGTGGACTTCGAATTTGTCCTGGAGCTGTGGTGGGCCTTGGATAAGGACATCTGGGGATGAGGAACAGGGACCTGAGGGACATAGGGTGCCGCAAGAAGAAGGACAAATAAATGCAAAGCCACTAAAGCCGCAGAATGCAGACTAAGAAAAAGGACAAGTAGTTCAAGTTAGTGGAGGTGTTTAAACTGGAGAAGAGGTAAAGACAAACGTAGTTTAGAAAGAGTTCATGAAAAGCCTTAATATTTTTTTCCTACACATCTTTATTTTTACAATAAGTCATTAGCTATTCAAGTAGTTTTTGTTTTGTCCCTTTCTTTTGCCAATTAGGTTTCAGTCTCTGAAGAGACAGAGTACAAATAACATTAACAAATGAGTTTATCCTGAAGTCCCATGTTTTCCCAAGCTATGCAGTAATGTTCTAAGTTAGATGCAAGAGTAATAGTAATTATGAGACCACAAAGTTATAATCAACAGTGCTTAATAGTTCATGAAGTAAAGGTCAAGTGAGGGAATCTTATTAATAACAACTAAAAATATTGCAGCTTGGTTGGCTGGAACAAAGTGATTTTTGTTGGAAACAGAAGAAAAAACAAGATGGACATGAAGATAACTACAGTTTCTAATAGGGTTCGATGGTGGTGGTTGGGTTTCAGATGTGCTGTTCATGCCATGACTGGGAAGTGCCCCTTGTGCTCTGGAGAGAGAGTGACTCACTGGGAAGTCACCACAGAGAGATAATAATGCAAATCATGATTCAAATCATGAGTTCCATGTTTGAAGAAAAACTGGCTCTTGATTAACCTCACTTACATGCAAGGTTTGGTATATTTTCAGCATTATGAAGAAGAGATCTTCCTGGAAATGATTTTCCAGGGAGGACCACTTCTCCACAGAGTAAGAGAGAAGCTCAACCTGGATGGACAGAGGTGGAATGGGATGCTTCAGAAAAGAGGAGGGAGTTTTTTTCCCATCCTGTTTCCTAGTTTAGCAATCAGTGAAAGGATTGAGAAAGTTACACTTGAAATGTGAATAAGAAATAATATTTAAGGAGAGGATGAAATGATAAGTTGCAGAGAAATGTAACTATTAAAAAAAAAACTATGAAAATCTGGAAAAGAAAAACAGACCAAGGCTAGCCTTAACTGCATAGCAAGAATCTGTGTCCAAAAAGACCAAAGGCAAGCAAGCAAGAAGAAAGAAAGAAAGAAAGAAAGAAAGAAAGAAAGAAAGAAAGAAAGAAAGAAAGAAAGAAAGAAAGAAAGAAAGAAAAAGGAAAGGAAAGGAAAGGAAAGGAAAGGAAAGGAAAGGAAAGGAAAGGTTGGGCTGCTAGCCCAACCAAAGAGTTCTTGCTTACTGTAAGCAAAGATGAGAAATTTGTAAATGTTTGTGGTGGCAAACAAATAAGAAATTGTAGCCATAACACAGATAAAAGGAAGGAAAAACCGACTAATAATGTAAGAAATTGATCAATGAAGAAAAGGAATCTTGATTTAAAGTATCAATGTGTAAGGAAGCTGAATAACATTGTTCAGTATAAATATAATGAAAATCCTACAAGAAATGTTAAATTAAAAAAATTAATGAAAGTTTTTCAATATAGTTTACTACACTTAATGCATGCAGGATGTTGTCTTTTGACATGTAATCGGTAGGAAAATTACTGAGGAAGCTTGCATTCCTTTTCTTGCTACTGTCTTTCCTGCTTTAGCACTTGGCACCTACAGAGCACCTCCATGGAGACGGTCAACATGTGAAGTACTCACAAGGCACACATAGGTACACCACTGTTGTGGTGAGGATAACACTAGCAATATCCAGCCATGAGCCTGAGATGACTTTGAAAATTGTCACTTGATTGTGAAGTGTGATTAAGTGTCCTAACTGTTTGCATGTATTTATTTTCTGTATTTTTTAATCACTAAATATAATAGCAAAGTGTTTGAATTGAAGATCACAGAATATTGTAGATATTCTCTTTTAACTGAAGAAGAGCAATTATGTAAAATTAGATCATAAACTAAAGTTCTCCACAGCGAATCACACAAACTATTAAAGATGCAGCGTAAAAGTTAAAGGCAGAAAGTATTTCCAGGATTTTGAAGGAACAGACACAATATAAACACAGGCCTAAAATTGGTTTAAGAATTTCAAAACCATTCCTCATGAAATCATAATTATATCAGCTTGTACAAATAAAAGGTCAAGAACTTTCCAAATAATTGCATCCAGACATTGTCTCATTAACTAGAATCCCACACGCAAAAGTAATTCGACGTCTATTGGATTTATCCTTTGCTCACTCTGTTTTCTCAGGACTGACAAGAACAGCCAAATCACACATCTGGCAAATCTTCTTCAGGCCATTTTTTCTACTACTACATCAAATAAAATGAATTCCAAATAATTCACTCTTGATCAATCAATCAATGAAGAATTTACTGTGAAACAAAACAAAATTACTCTAAGAAAATTTTCCTTTAATGAGCATTTTTCTCTAAAACATGTCCATCATATATATTGACATTTCAAATGCAATTAACATTATGACATGAAAATGAAATATTTTAATCCCTAGGCTGTGCATATTACAGTATAATTTAAAATTTTATAAAATCAAACTCCGTACTAGTTTCTTTAAAATTCCTAAGTGACTTTCAGATTTACTTATATCTCCTGTATACCTGTCTACATGTGTATATGTGCTTTTGTGTGTGTGTGTGTATGTATGTGTGTGTGTTTGTCTGTGTCTGTGTCTGTGTGTGCATGTGTGTGTGTAGCACTAAGATTTGAACACAGAGCCCTACAAGTGGTAGGACATTGCTATACCACTGGGATACATCCAAGAACTTTGGTTAACTTGTATTTCAAACTATCGTGCAAACTAAAGGGTATTTTCTTTGCTTACACTAAAACAATTCAAGGGCTGGTCAAATACCTCAGAGAATTAAAACACCAGCAAGCAGGCACACGGTCTGGGGATTCAATCCCCCGGCCTGCTCAGGGTGCGCTGAGAAAGCAATTGAGACTGGGCATGGTGGAGCGTGCCTGTAATCCTAGCTCTTGAGAGGCTGTAAACAGGCGGATCACTGAGTCCAACCTACTAGTGAGACCCTGAACACCCTATAGATACTTCCCTAAAATTACAAATATAAATAAATAATAAAATGATTCATATTGGCAGACCAATGATCAAAGAAATATATGTCAGATTGTAAAGTAACATTGATTATAAGACTAGTTAAGAATTAGTTACTGCCTTATCTGTGTGTGTGTGTGTGTGTGTGTGTGTGTGTGCGCGAGAGAGAGAGAAAGCACATCCAATATCTCAGAGTAATCACTTCTCAGTACATAATAATCATTTATAATCATTTTAAAGAAACAATTACTGTTTTCATCATATTGATCATAGTGCCACATGAAAACCCCATGTAAAATACACTGTCATTTTTTTGCACTAAAGAAATAAATTAGGGAAACAATGATTTAAAGATGAACCATTTGATCATTCTTAAATTATTTTAAGACTGGGTATGGTGGTGTATGCCTGTATTCCCAGCATTTGGGAGGCTGAACACAGGAAAATCACTACCAGTCCAATCTACATAGTGAGATCCTATAACCCTGTACACCCTGCCCTAAATTCATTTAAAAAAATTATTTTAAAATGAAAATCATCTTCTTCCCATTTGGGTGAAATACTCTAATGAAGGATATGACTCCCTGCTTCCTGAGATTGAACATGACAGGAAAAGCCCCCAGAAGCATGGGGGATATATTTTCTAGTGAAATATTAATTTGTATTATTAGTTTTCTTATGAAAAGCTAGTAACTGTAACAAGCCAAAGGAAAAACAGCATCTGTCCCTCCATTCTTAACCTTGTGATGCTGTTTTTGTTACTGTGTTTTCTTGTCCAGTTGAACTTTTATATACATACTATCCTTCCACCCAAGTTCAAACGGGTTCCTTGAAACTGCCTAACGTGTATTTGGCATACTCTTCTATTGCAGAGTATCAAACTCCTGGAAAGCATTCAATAATTGATTTTTTATTTTGATTATTGGAAGGAAAATTGCCCAGAAGGAAGTGCTCCGTGAGATAATGCTGATAAAGGCAGACTGGTATAAAAACACCCATCAATTAAGAACTTTGTTTATTGTATTGTTTTTTTCCAGAATTGCGTCAACTCTATATTATTGTTGGACAGTGCATATTGAAGCAAAAAAAGGGACTGAATTTTTTTTTTTTTGTATTTTTTTTAGGGAAGGGTATACAGGGTGTTCAGGGTCTCAGTACTAGATTGGACTCATAGTGATCCACCTGTTTATAGCCTCCCAAGAGCTACAATTACAGGTATGTGCCACCATGTCCAATCTCAAGAATTGAAATATTTAACTGGGAGAATATTCTACAATTTGCTTGTTAACGGATTTAAGACTGTATTTTCATGTTCTATTACAGAAAACAAAATATGTAATAAAATTCTTCCTCAAATGTTGTATAAAATTACTGATGCCTCTGAAAATGTGCCTATATAAGATTATTTTCCATGTTAAATCAATGTGAGTTAATTCTGGTTAACATATTTAGGAAGAACTGTAAAATCGAATAAAGACATGGAATAAATAATTGCCCTTCCTAAGTCTCTTCATTCAGATATTCAGGAAGTTGGGAGAAAAAAAGCAACTTAGCCAGAAATGCATGGGGAAGTAGTATCTTACATGTAGTCACTTAAAACACAAGGCAAATAAATGATACTATACTCAATGCAGTCACTGAAAGCCAAGCTTTTACTGATATTCTAAAAAATGTAATGAAGAAATTAGTATGTTTCAGCTGGGATTGTGATGTCAATCCCAGCATTCTGGAAGGTTGGAGCAGTAAGATCAAGCTAAAGCCTAGGCTATATAGCCTAGTGATATAGGAAGGCCCTGTCTCAAAATGGGAAAAAGGCTGGGAATGTAGCTGAAATAATGGTACTGAGTCAGTATTGAAATAAAGACAGGCAGAGGCAGAGGCAGAGGCAGAGAGACAGAAGAGAAGAAAGGAAGAAAGGAAGGAAGGAAGGAAGGAAGGAAGGAAGGAAGGAAGGAAGGAAAGGAGACAGAAACAGTGACAGAGAGAGGGGGGGAGAAAAGAAAGAATAAAAAGAAAGGAAAAAAAGGAGGAAAGAAAAAAATTAGTGTTTTCTTAAATTTCAACTGCTAAATAATTACAAGTCATTTATCCCTAGTTCTCAATTAAACATGGATGTTTTATTCTTGATTGTCCAAATCCTCTAATACTGAATTTTAACAAATAAAATATGCTATACTCATGGTGCTACTTCTTCAAAGACATTTAAGTACCTTCAAAAGTCATATCACAAATGAGGGACTCACAAACTGACTTTTTGATTGTAAGTCCCTTTAAATTAATTATCTGTTGTTGAAGTCTTGGGTATTTACACAATGGCATGCCAAGCAAAGGAGAAGGGTGAAATTTTAATTATGTAGAAATAGATACCCCTTAGATGGAAGCCAAACAAGACTATAGAGAATGTTCTTACGGCTAACCCTTCACACTGTACAAAATCAATCCTAGATATCTAGACAAGACTGGAGGAAATATCCTTAGCAGGTCATCCAACTAGAAATAATACATGGAGATGAAAACCTTAAAAATACCCATCTGTAGAAACAGTGGCAAGACTACCTTGTCTGCCTGAATTCAACCACTGCTCCTGCAAGAATTATTAAAGACAAGGAGTTCGACAATTTTCAAGAAAAAAAAAAAGATATAACTCTTTTTATTTATGCTAATTCTATAAGGTAGGGATTTCTTTTCTCACAGGAAGAAAAAGAAGAGAATATAATTATCTTGCCTAAGTATTCTGAGTTGGTAAATGAATTCAAGTCTGAACTTGACTTGAAGTTATTTTTTGACAAGCGAGAGATACAAGACAGAAGACAATTATTTAGGGGATTTGCATTTCTTAAATGGTTTTCATCAGTATGATTTTAAAAATTAATGTTTTAGAGAAATTTACATGGATGTTTGGAAAAATATATTTTAATAATATAGGAGAAAAAAGAAATTTATATTTAAATGTCTTTTGTGTGTCTTTCAAATGAAATAAGTGAATCATTGTGCAAATATATTTGTTTTCACGTAAAATTGGCTTCTCTTATTATGTTGAAGGTTGCACAGATAGACTTTATCAGTTTCATAGAAACACCAAATCTGGGAAAGCTTTAAAAGAGAAAGTTTAACACAGGGATCACAGGTCCATTTTTCTTCTCATTCTGAAATCTAAACAGCACAGAGGATAGATAAGGTGTGAATGAGGAAATTTTATTACTGTGACATTTGGTGAAAGTCTCATGTTACTAAAAGCATTGGACTTAACAAATTTCTTTTTTGCAATGATAGGTTTCACCTTAAATGATAAGAAAAGCCACAATAAAAGGTTGAAGCACTTGATGAGTCTGAAATGATAATGTTTGGGTAAACTATCCACTTTGCTATATATTTTAATTTAGGAAGAAAAAAGAAATACAGCTCATCTATTTTAGACATTCACAAGAGAATGAAGTTAAGTGTCTCACACGAGGCACTTAGAGTTCTCACTACCTTCTACACCAGTTAGCTCACATCTGATATATTTAAAGAAGACAGACATACTAGAAAGCAACTAGAGGTGAAGTCTGAAAGCCTTGGCTGATGAAACATGGAAGGGAAGTGTGTGACCTGGCCTTGCAGACAGGAGAGCTCAAAGAATAATGCTGTAGGTTCTGACGGGTCAAATATCCAGAGAATCCTGATACATTAGGGAAATTAGTGTGGCCCTTCCAAATAGGAGCAGGGACTAAGTATATTACTCTTACATCATGAGATGAACAAGGTTTTTTTTTTTTTTTTTTTTTTTTGACAATTATAGGCCAAGAAATGAGTGTGTGTGTGAGTGTGTGTGTGTGTGTAGATTTATAAATACAAAGCAAAACGTAAAAAAGATGAGTAAAAAGGATGATGTTCAAAAACTTTCCCAAAATACATAATTCACTGTTTCAAAATATTTTAAAATGTGTGCAAATTTGTTGTCTCTGTATGACCAGTTTATCTTAGATAAATGAAAAAAAGTTTTGCATGAGTCTGTTTCTTTTTTGTAAGACTCCTTTTGGTTTATGTCTTGCACTCTGAGGAACTACTTTGAAGATAATAATACATAGTGTATTAAGTATTATTATTATTCTCTTATTACTTTGCCCTGAACTTTTTTCATAAAATAAAAACTATTTATTCACAAAATCAATAACCTTAAAGGAATATTATTCATAAATGCACATATGAAAATTATAAATTAAGTTTTATACCATGGTATGAGAGTCCATGCAAAGAGGGAAATTCTAAGTCCACTTTAAATGCATAAAAATAAATCATGAAAAATATGCATCAGGATGAGCAAATCCCAAGATTGTTCTTAGGTGTTCTCACAGTTTTTCCTTGGATTCAAGCATAAGTCCTATGTGTGACCAAACAAGGTTATGTTTGCTGGAGGACCAGAAATAGATTCAAAGCTTTATTTTGTTTATTCTGTTACTTTTGGCAAATCCGTATCTTTAGTTCTGAGTTGTTGTACATAAGGTGGCACTGATGCTATCTGCTTTAAAGATTGTTGCAAACATCAATAGGGAGGCGGGTCATGCCCACACACTGCACTCTATAGAATGATTGTGAGGAGAATATGCAATATGTCAACTTGCAAAGAAAAGAAGGGGGAAAAGAAAAAAAAAAAAGTAATGTGGATTTAGAAAGGTAAATGTTTAATTGTTTGATCAATCTTATATACCTATATGTATTAATCTAAACTGATCTAATGATGAAAATATGTAATATAACCATTGTTAAATTTAAACAATAAAAAATTTGAAAAAAAATAAATATTGTTGCAAAACATAAAATAAAATAATATTTACAAAACTCACTTGTGAATGCTATGACATTGAGTATTATGAAAGGCAACGTGTATTAACTTTTGCTCCAAAAGTTTCCCTTTCCACTATTCCTTTGCATTCATTTCTTAGTGAATAGTACATCTGTTCTCATTTGTTCTTGTCTCTTTTTTCGCCTTCAAATTGAACTACAAGCTAATCTTTCTAAGTGTTGTAGATATACCAGTACCATCAAAAATTGAGTGCAAAAAAAATGCTTTGCAATAATGGCATCCCCAAAATATGATTACACAATTTTTGGTATGTACTTGACCTCACAATAAAAACAGCATAAAACCAACATTAAGTTCTTCTAACACACAAATTTAAATAAATCTTGCCATACTATGCCACAGAAGCCTAGATGAAACAGTTTTACCTATTTCATGTTTTGTATATTGTATCTACAGTTCAACTTCTGTTATCTGAGTGAGCTTATGACTGTCTGGTGCCAACGTGAATGGCTTGCTGATATGTTTATAGAAATTTCTAAGTTCCTTCAAAATGCAGGAAGTTAAATTTTGATGTTCTCATAAGCCAGCGGTTCTCACCCTGTGGGTTGTGACCCTGGCAGGTGTCAAACGACCAAAACACAGGGGTTGCCTAAACCCATTCCAAATCATAACTGTAACAAAATTACAGTTTTGAATTAGCCACCAAAATTATTTTTTGGTTTGGAATTACCACAACATGAGGAACTGTATTGTGGGGTCACAGTATTAGAAAAGTTGAGAACCACTGTACACTGTAAATTAATGCTATGCCAATTTGTACTAGATCTATCCAATAAAATATTTGTTAAAATGTGCTATACCAGCAAGCAGAGACTGAGGCTGGGGTTCAATCCCCTGGCCTGCTGTGCTGGCCCTGCCCTGCTGGGCACACTAAAACAGCAATTGAGACTGGGTGTGGTGTTGCACACCTGTAATCTTGGCTCTTGTGACTGTAAACAGGCGGATCACTACAGTCTGGTCTAATAGTGAGACTGAACATCCTGTAGCCTCTTGCCCAAAATAAAAGAATAAAAAATAAAAATTGTGTGTGTGTGTGCATATATATATATATATATATATATATATATATATTACACACTATCTAATAAATACTTCCAAAAGATTGTGCCTGGTAACTATGATACATAATATCTATTTTATACAAAGAGTGGGATAGTTTTGTAGATAAACATTACTTATAATTCAGCTAGTTAGAATGATGTATATTAAAAGTAGATTCTGTCATTTAGTCAGCCCACTGTGTGGAATTAATAAGAAAGAATGATTAAAGTGAAGCTTCCCAGATGAAAAGTGCATGTGCTCTGGCTGGGCTTCATACAGGGAAGCCCAGGGGATTCTGGGATTTCTTCAGTACATGTTTGATTTAGATAAATTCAGGAGCTATATTTACCTTGAAAGTGTCTCTCCTGGGTCCATGGAAAGAAGCAGGAAATTTGAGTTCAGCCTCCTAGCCTCATTTCCCATGAGATTCTAATTGAATTATGTCTTAATGGGTCCTCGTACAGCATTGTAACAGCTTTCTTGGGGCAAAGAGACTGGATAGATTTCAGGTAAGACTTCTGAGACTTTTGTGGTCCACATTCACATTCCTGTAAAAAGGATCTGGCCAGTATACATGTGAATCTGTCTGGTGAAAACACAAGAGGCTCTGGGGAAAAGGAAGAAAAGAGATGGAGTGGCAACTTCCAACTCTAGCTTAAGTAAAGCAGGACACTTGTGCCATCCCAATTAATTCTCACACTTCTTACTGACTGGCCAGTTTTTATATATGCATTGGGACACGTGAACACAAGGGACACATGTTCATGTTCTGTTAGCAGAATAAAAGGAAAAGATACGCAATATTGTAGGAAAACAAAAACAAACACATGAAAGTAAGTTACATTGTCACTGTTTAGCAAAAGTGAACAACATTTTGATTTCTTAAGTGGAAAAAAAGAAGCTCAGCTCTTCATTTCAGAATTTTTGTTTTGTTTTGTTTTGTATTTTAGGGAAAGGTATACAGGCTATTCAGGATCTCACTACTAGACTAGGACCCATACAAATCCACCTATTTATAGCCTCCCAAGAGCTGGGATTACACACATGCACCACCATGCCCAGTCTTAATTGCCATCTCAGTGCACCCGTGGTGGGGGCAGCATGGTAAGCCCAGGATCAGACCCCTGGCCCTTGTGCCTGCTTGCAGGTGATTTAATCCGCTGAGCTATTTGGCCAGCCCTTCATTTCAGGATTGCTGTTATTATTTTTGCTATTATTTATGATGAAGTCTGTCTTCCAGACAGGCCCAGAACTCAGAGGCTAAAGCAATGCTTCTGCCTCAGCCTCTTGAGGAGCTGAGACTATAGGCAAGTTCCCCCAAGTACCTAGTTGGCCTAATTTTTAAACAAGGAAACAGGAGAGACCTGGGAAAGGGCTGCTTGTCTCATTAGAATAATGTTCCTGGGACTTGTTTTCCCGTCATCCCAGAATATACGTTCCTATTGGGCTCAGTGTTGAAAGTCCACTGCGCACAATCACCAGGCTCCTCTCCACCTGCCACTGCAGCCACCTTTGCTCCTCTTCCGGTGCCCGCCTATGGGAGCAGACTGGAAATCGGTTTCCCATGCTTTCAAAGATTAGTGCCTTTGTATTAGCAAACGAATCAAACCAATTCGAAGCATGTGAGATAATCCCTTCACTAATGCATAATTCTTCAAAGCATCATTTAATTTTGCTAATTTACCTCTATGCAACCTGAAACATGAAAATAAACTAGAATAACCAATTATTTTACATATTTATACACGTTTTTTCTGCTCAACAACCCCAAACCCAATAACTTACATATTGGTCAAGATTTTGAGAATTCAGTTTACTGAAAATTTTTCAGTGACTAGTTTCTAAAGAGTGCAAAATATGGGATAGTTGGAAATGACTGGAGAAAAAGTCGAATGTATCAGATAAAAGTTGTGGTTGCATCAGTAAAGTATGAGAGGTTCTACAAACCCCTCATCTAGCATAACACTTAACCCAAAGTAAGGACTCTGTACACTAATAAAGTTATTACTTATATTTTCCTTTGTCTTATCAACTATGGACTTCTGAGGATGCTCTTCATAGGAACAACTAAGGAATCTTTTCCAGATGAAAACATGATGCCAGAAGAAAGTGAACATTATTGAAAGGAGCAACAAATAAGAAACTGTTAGCCATTTCTATCTGTTCCCAAGTAAGGGCCAGAAATTTCATAAACTTTATCTCTAAGCCTCACAACAGTTCAACATCCCAGCACTGTCGTCATTGTCCCTAATTTAAAAACAAGCACTATGCATGGAGTGCATGGAGCGATAAGAGCTAAATAAATCTAGAGCTCAGGACCTGTGGAGGAATGATTAAAGCAAGGTGACCACGAATAGTGGAGCCAGTCAAAGTTGGCAAAAAAGGAACACCTTGCATTATTTGGATGCTTAGCCTCTTAGGCAACTATTTACAGAAGCACCTAATATGTATCCAGCAATCCACCGGACAGGAGCAGCGTGTGACATGGTGGATTCTGTCATACTTCCTGTCAGCTTGTGACCTACTGTGCTTTTCCTGGGCCTCTGGCTCTATTTCACCATCTTCCTTATTCCACATTCTTACGACAGCTGCACTGAAGCAGGGTCTCCTCTAGGATGCTGTTAGGTACAGGTCTGGGCTGCTTAGGTTACTGGGTGGATCTTAGCACACCAATGGCAGTCACAACAGCCACTCAATCCCTGTGTCTCTTTTATTATTTTCCCAGTCACTGGGCTGAGGACATGCGCTTTACATTGCTGCAGTGTCACCGCATGTTTGTTTCGTAAGCCCATATAAAAATGAATGCATATAAGAGGAATTAATAATGTTACAGAAGAGTGAGAAAAGTTAGCACTTCAATAAAAGATCTTTCAATACAATCTAATCAAAGCACTATACCACTTCATTTAACCTGTGACTTAACTGGTGTGCATTACAAAAAAGCTTAACGTTGCAAATTATTTACTTAAATTTTAATAATAAAATGCTAAAGCGGGAAATGAAAGTACTGGTTAATTTAATTGTCCTCCCTATCATTTGCATGAATTTTTCATAGTATAGTAAATATAAATTGACCTTAAAACCAAAAATAAAAGAAATACCACATATAAATGCTTTCTAATACAGTATTTGTACACTATTTCCTTTTAATAAGAACAGCATGACAATATGTAGTTCGAATAATTAGCTCTTGTAGTAATTTAAAGGTGGGAGACATCAATGAAATGTACACATTATTGTCCAAGTTAAACCAGAAATTCTTGATAACCAACATTAATTGAGAAAAAACAGCTAAAAAATCCTACGTGAAACATTAAACAAAGTTCTCTGATGTTTATGTTTTTCTCCTTTAATAATTAATGGAATGTAAATAGTCAAGGGAGACGTCAGTTTTGCATTGTAGCTAACTACCATTATAAATGGCAGTCAGATGTTTACATAATACCCAGAACCTTTCTTTATGAAAGGAGGTTACAAGTCTGCCCCTTTCCCCTGTTCAAAGTTAAAAATAATGGTGCCTGATCCCTAGAGCATTCACTGTGAGAACTGTTTGCATATTCAGTTATTGTTTCTGCTGCGTCAGTCATTGCTGGAGTTCACGCTAATGTGGCCCTGATCAATTCTGCCAGCTGTGCTTAAGTGCTGTTTACTATAATAACATCACACCGCATTCTTATTTGGCAACAACAGCTATGACAGCACCTAAGTGCGTTGAGAAGCCAAGATTTTTATCATGTACACAGATCAAGCTGAAACTGTTTACAGAGGAGAGTGAGGTCCTATTTCTGTCCATTCTAGTGAATTCCAGCGGCACAATCATGGCTCTGCCTGAGCACTGCTATTCTGCCCTTGAAGATCGCGTGGAGCTAAATTCTCCATAGGACACAGGGAACGCTTTATAATTATACGCTGTAATCCCGATGAAAGGAGAGCTGAACACGTTGATTTTCTTGAAATAAATGTTCATCTCTAGCAATCCCTGATCTAAGGTTTAGCACATGGAGCGGTTTCAAAAACCAAGTTTGTCCTCACAAATATTTAGCAGCTATGAGAGTAAATTCAAAGTGAAAACGCACAAACTAACATGGTATTTTAACAACATAACAGGTTGTAAGTTAACAAAATATTAAATTTTATGGCTTCTCACATATTACAATAATGCATTTTACTTCACATTAACCAATAACCCAAACTATGCCAAATAAAGAGTGAAAACTTAATATACTTATTTTATACAGTTACTGCATACAGTCACAGATCAAGATTTGTTACACTTTTTACTAGTTCAAAACATTACAGGAACACTTGTAATCCCAGCGCTTGGGAGGCTGAGGCAGGAGGATCAGTACAAGTTCAAGACCAGCTTGGGCTACAAAAGGGAACACAAGGCAGCCTGCACTGCATAGCAAGACCCTGTCTCAAAAAGATACAAAAAAAAAAAAAAAACCTGAACCTTTGGGGACACCCACTTGGAATCCCCTATCTGTCCTTTTTGCAGACAGGAGCTTACTTTCCCTCAATAAATATGTTCTGTTCTGTTCATTTAAAAAGATTACATATGAATCTATAAGTATGCATTATCAAATTTATAGGAATGTTCATTGAGATTTTTAAAAATTCTAACTTTTCAAGAGTTTGCTTAGCATTCCCTTTCTAATAAATGCAATATAAAAAATAAGAGGAGGAATAGACAATTCAGAAAAATACTAACTTCTCAGAGGTTTTAACCCCTCTAAACCAAGGGCAAAAAAGTGGACATTTCAAAGAATAACTTTAAAGAAAACTATGGATAACTCAATATAAAGCATGTCATAGCTCATAAATGCTTAGAAAGCTCCTTCTGAGCTCTCATAGAACATTCTAGGAATGAATATTAGTGATAGTGTCCAATGATATTTGCATATTTAGTACTTTTTCAACTGTCAATGTAAAAAATACCTTCTCCCAGTTATTACAATCTTTGTTTTATGTAGCCATAATTTTTGCCTTAGTATTTATCAAAATAGTCATGTATTCTGATATTTTTTAACTTTTAAACTGCATAAACTCTTATAAGCCAGATTATATCTCTGCCCTGCTTCTTCCTCAGTTCTTAATACAGCTAAAATTTAACTCCCCAAGAATCAGGAACTCATCATCCTAAAAAGATCCTGCAACATTTTCTATTAGCATTGTTCAGTAGATGATAATTATTTCCCCAAACCAAATTTTCAATTCCTGTTTTCTAAAAAACGAAAACATGGCATGCTATTAAAATCATCAGGCTATTAATAACAATCCAAAATAAAAATATTTCAATCAAATTTCCTATGGTAGTTACAGAAGATTGATAGTATCTCTTTTACTTCTGAAAGCTCCTTTAATGTTAACTGACAATTTAGTATGAAAAAAAAAAAAAAAAAAACCCGAGAGCGATCTACACAAAAAAGTTCATCCTTTACATCTTTACTACCATCAGATAAAAGCAAAGAAGCTTGAAGCTCCAGCTCGGATACACTAGTCCCAGAGGAATGAGCTCAATGCGTCAACAATGGGACAGGCAGCAGGTGTGAGCAGTGACTAGAAAACAGTAATGATAGTGAAGGAAAGAAAGCTAGAGAAGGGTTAAACCTAGCTTACTAATACCCCTATGCATAAGGTGATAGAAAAGCCCCCTTGTTACTAGAGGTGAAGCTATCCCAGCTAGAAAAATAACCGAACTGCTGCAAATATTGTAGTGACTGTCCTGTGAATGGATTGCCACACCAAATGACAGAACTCTCTCAATTCCACTTTCCAATAACTCCAAGGCACTAGGGATGTGACAGTATGATGAATACCACAACAGACAGCTCCAATATGGTACCATTTTACCAGATCAATATCTCGCTGCAATATAAGAAAAAAGGAGCTGATATTAGTCTACACAGTGTATTACAGATGAGGTACATTTCTTCTTACTGCACTCATGCTGAACCAAAGCAATAATTCATAGATCCCTTAAAAGGTTCTGCACCACCACATGCAAAAAAAGGCTAATCTTTATTTCCACATCTGCTTGCAGATGTCCTTGTTTAAAACAGGAAGCATGCAAGTTTTTTCGAAGTCTCTTTGTATCTATCTCTTTATCTAGACATATAAATAACAATGTAAGTATGTCCAAAAATGCACAAACATTCATAGATTGCTGATATTGTTCTAGTAATAGCATGAAGAAAATTGTGCTCAATATTTTACCACCACTTCCCTTATTCCCTTTGTAAATGGAAGTTTCCACATTTTGAGTGTTTGAAATATAATCAATCCTCAGTTATCTATAATGGCTTATTCCCTTTTTCTATGTATTTGGCAGAGGATCTACAGGTTCTCACTACACAGATCAGACTCATAGTGACACTCCTGTTATCAGCCTCCCATATTTCCTTTTTAAAACCAAAGTCACTGTGATTAGTGACCTCTAAAGCTGCCAAAAGTTCTAGCCCACTTTAAAGGCAATATTAGTTACTATGTGTACAAATCACACAAAAGTAATATAAAGTAAATATTGTGCCATACTAAACTATAAGCGACTACGTATTTGATTGTCGTAGTATATTTTGATTGCCCTAGGTCACTGGTATAAGGTGATATAAAATAGCACAACTAAATGAGATTCAACAGGTGATTAACCCATTGATTATTTTCTTTAATGTGCTGTATATGTAATCCACACATATGTCTTTTACTTTTCTCTATTTTCTTTTTTGTTCATATCCTGCTACAGCAAAATATTTGTTTCCTTGAAGCAAAATTCGCAGCTGATCTATTAATGCTCTAAAATAGCAGAATTCACAGCCAGCTCCCTGATTAATGTTTCCTTTCTGGTTGTGCCCATTTCCCTTCTGGCATTACCTATGGGTCTTCACATGGACAGCCTCAATTAATATCCCTGAAAATCTGAGTTTGGCTTCCTGATTTCTGTCCAACTACAAATAATAATTTGTCTCCTCTTTCCACACCTCCCAGTGACTATCAGCTCAACAGAGCACTGGCAAAGTTCTTGGGAGACAGAGGTCATGCTTCTTTATAGGGGACGCTCCTCTAACATTTTCTTAGATGTGCCAACCTAAACTATGAAGTAGGTCAGTCAGGACTCAGAGTTTTGTTTCATAGATGAGGAAAATGAGGTTTACTGAGGTTAAATGGCTTAGCCCATTGACCCAACAGCTGTCAGAATTTAGTAACCACTCTGTGGGCCACTGCTTTCCTGCCCAGATTTTGTAATACCCCAGAGTATCTCATATTTCCTAAAGTATTTCATGAAATTCTCAAACAACATTCAATTAAAGGCAAATATAGGCCAAACTATTTCTTTTAAACATGATCTGAAAAAATGTCAAAATATGTAATACATCACAACTCTGAAAACTGGAAAAATGCTACTATTTGGCAATTCACTATAATGCATGCCAGCCATGCATAAAATAAAAACACCGGGGCAATAATAAGGAAAATATTTTACCAAACACTAATTACTTTCATTTTCATTAGAATTCTATTTTTTATCTAGTAGAAGAGAGAAAACATCAGGAAATATATCTTTCTAAAAATTAACAAGTTAAAGTTTATCTGAGTGAAAAAAAAATAACTCTATGAACTTTGCTGTATCACTTTCCAAGTACAAATCACATACTAAGATGCTGATGCAAAATGCTGTGGGGTTGCATTGAATTTACAAGGAATATCTACCTCCACTGCTTGAGTAACTTCACTTTTGTTCTTCATTTTTATTAATTTTAAAGTCCTTCTTCTCCAAGGATAGCATAGTAAGAATACACTTTATATTTTATGGATTGCTATTAAGTCACAGAAACATTTTGACCATTACAAGCATTACATACTTAAAAGCCTAACCATGAGCTGATGAGACCAACAAAGTAGACAAACCAGATCAAACCACCACTAATTTTATTACTTTGAACAAAGCTAGCAATTAGCCAAAACTTTCATCTTATTCAGTAAAGGAAACTGAGGCTCAAAAGTGTGACTTGTTCACTCAAGGTCCCACTTAGTGCAGAGTAGGGAGGGTCTCTAAGTGTGGTATGATTGACTGCTTTGTCAGTGGCATTACTAAAGATGAAGGGAGTTTCAGGGCTAGTAAATAGTAGGTCATGTGCTGGGATGTATGTAATCTAGCTTTCAGTTCTATTAGTTAAGAGGAAATAATAAAGCCATACATTTATACCCATGCATATTTAAAACTGAGATAATACTTTCTTCAATTATTATGTCTAAGAATAAAGATGGACTTGTATATTAACTCTTTTAATAAAATTAGGATATATCTTACCTGCCTTCTCCATTCACATGAATTTTAGAGGGATTTACTTTCATAATGTCTTACAAACAAATAAATAAAAACCACTGTACTAGATTTAGTAGAGATTCTATTTTCACTTCCTAACAGTTCCAAATGTTTAACGTTTATCTTTATCATTTTAAAACCTGTATTCACTAAAGGATTTAGATTATGACTGAAGGTTCATATCCAAAACACTGAAAAAAAGTTACCTTAAGAGACTTCGTGTTGAATGGCACAAATGGAACACTGTATTAGGAATCAAAGAAGTAAAGATCAAGACAGGACCAGATCCCTCTAACCAGATGAACTTACAGTCTAATGAGGACGACAGATATGAAAAGAGATAATTATAATACAAAGCAATCATCTGTAGGGTAGAAATACAAATGAAGGGCCTTGAAACCACCATATTTTTAATAGCAAGATATGAAATTCATGATGAATTGTCTAAAGGAAAATTAATCTTAACTCTCAGAGCATGTTTAGGAAATTTGCTTTAAACCAAGGAAGACTGAGTATCTGATTATCACAGATATGTCAAATGGGGATATAGGCTTGCCTGGATGGCTTTCACTTATGAGAATGACATAGTGAATTTAAAAGTTCAGGAGAAACAATGGCTCACATAGCAAATTTGTAACAAAAAACTCACATACTGCCACTGTTTGATTTCTTGTTAAATAAAATCCAATGCATAAAACATGAGAAATAGGTATTAAAAGTTCTAGTAAAAATGTAACACACGTTTGAAGATTTTTGAAAGGGCTTGTTATTGACATAAAGCAAAAATAGTTTATTTAGCTTGAATAATTAATATTACGCCTCAGTAACTCATAATAAACATGCATTCAATTAAATGTTAAAATATCACTTAAATCAATACATAGTAACTCAAGACTCAGGATCAAAGAGAAAATTAAGAAAAACTCTTTTAATGCCCTAAATGCCATAAGCACTAAATTAAGAGCACTATGAGGAAATGATTTGAACTTTTTAAAGCATTTTCTTTGAGGCTTTAGTAAAATAAATGGATCAGTGCCCACGTCCTGACTCTGTTGAGTTTCTGCTGTCTAGCCTAAACTGCTGAACTTCTCTAGGGACCATTTTTCCTAATCGCTGAAATGGGTGTAATAAAAGCAGTCTCAGAGCTCTGTCATTGAAAAGCTGAGAAAACTGCCAAGGTGATTGGAAAATACCAGGTCAGCTGTGGACTGTGGCAGCGGAGTTTTAATATCATCATACTTTTTAGGGATGCCACTTTGAAGGGATTTTGGAATACACAATCTCAAGTCTTTGAAATTAAGGATTAAATTTATAACATACATAGAAAGAGAAACTTCATGATCAAAAGAATATTTTAGAACTTTCAAAATTTATAACCAATACAGTAATACCACAAATTTTAAGTTGATAACCAAAGATCACCGGGAGCTATGCAAAGGCCCAGGACTGTGACCAGTGTCTTCATGGCGAATGTTTGAAGTTGCTAAGCATTGCTAAAGGGAGACAGTGGGTGACATTTGTCTACAGATTGGTGACATGCGATATGTTTAAGTGAACATATAGTTGGACAGAAGTAGAAAGTGTTTTTCTGTAAAAGACTGATGAAATTCATTTTTTTGCTGATTATACCATAAAAAACAACAAAAACATCTCTGTACATAACCACAGAAAATGAGAAACAAGGAAAAAAAACTGAAGCATGTTTGTTTCCTTTTGATACTGGGAATCAAACTCAGGATCTTGTGCTTGCCAGGCAGGTGCTTTGGCCTCTAAGCCACGCATCCAGCCTCAATAAAGTACATTTTCTGGGATATTAAAAAAAAAAAAAAAAAAGCTATGTACACATAAATAGCTTTAATGCTAAAATTATGGACAGGTAAGTTAGTGAGATCTATTATACTCCGTGAAGCTGGCTTAGGCCCTCAAACAAACTAATGCTGAAGAAGAAAATACATTACAATTGTGGGTAGAGGCTCATTTGGTAAAAGGTCAAACCTCCAGACAAAAATGATTTTACCCATAGCTTCCCCAAGGGATGAACGGCAAGGGCCGATATTCTAAATAGACACCAATCACCATGAGTGAGGGACCAAAAATCCCTCTGGCCCACCCATTCCGGTAGAGTCCTTCACTGGTCCATATAAGTTTACTCCATGATGTCTCCCCATTGGGTCAATAGCACCTAAGCAACTGTATTTCTAATTTTATTGGCTGATAATACTTTGCCCCACCTTGTGATTTTTCCACTGTATGAATAATACCTAACTGGCCATAACTGTAAATGTTATTAGTTGATCATAGTGTTGTCCCTTCTTATACCCACCTAGTGATTTTACTCCAGAAAACTTCCCAGGAAATCAGGCTTACTGGTAACCCACTTTCCAGGCCTTCCGTCTCTCTTGCTTAGAAGCTCTATCTTAGTAAATATTTATGCTTTTCACCTCCATTCTTCCCTAGTATTGCTGAAGGTAGGTAGTGGCTGGCACCATCTACCTTCAGTTATCAACAAAAATCTTGGCATGTCATGCGCTCAGAAGACTTCAGGTTGTAATATTTCTGTTATATTATTTGGTTACTTGGAGGCCCCATCTCATCCATATATCGCAATTGTGAAATGTATATTCACACAATAACACAGGGCTAAAATACAATGCAACCACTAAAGAGGCGTTAGATTCTAAAGTCTTTTCATAGACGAAGACTCCAAAATGTATCTGTATAACTATTTAAATAATAACCTGAAATATCTTGAAATGTACATTTAATCAAAAATGCAGTGTGTCCTCTCCTTGAGGATGCTACAATATCTGAGCATGAGTACTGCTCAGAATTCATAATGGGTCTGCCAAAGTTAACAAATAAGTGAATGGAAGTATATATAATATCTGTTATATTAAAAAATGTCTGAGTGGCATATAATTTCTTCCAGTAATTCCATGTCATGTGAAGTTTAAATTAGTACACGGTTAATGCCTGCTATGAAGAAAGTTATTATGTATGTACCTTCTGTACTGCGTCTCAGGAAACTCCCCCTGGCTCCAGCAAGATGCTCTTGCTGGTCTTTGTCTCTTTTTTCCTGTGGTCCTGTTTAAATTCTCACCTTGCTCTGCCCTTGTCATCAAGTCGTTCAAGCACAAAGCTGGGAGCATGGGGAGTGTTTACTCATTTCCCAAGTCCATTATCTTACACATTAATCACTGGTCTGGAACTTTTGGACAATGCTGAATCTGTTACCTTTTTTTCCCCCTTTCTGGCAGCTTTTCTTGTGAGTGCGACAGTTCACCAGTTCCAAGCTGCATTTCCACTTGATGACCCTTTCATTTGATTAACTATTTTTGTGGCTCAAATCTGGTATGCATTTATAGTCCAGTGAAAATATAAGCAACTTAATGATGGAAGAGGAAGCTCTCATTTTTCAACGGGTGCTTTTGCTCTGGCCTAAGGGAGCTGAGTATTCTAAACAGTGGCTTATGAAAGAAGGTCTTTCTGGAGAACGACCCTCCCATTATTACTAAGTGTCATTTCTAAAGCAAAACATCAGAGATGAATTCCAGTTAACGTCGGAAACCAGTTATACTAAAAATTAACAACAAACTTTTTATTTTCTAACATGAGTATGGTTCTTGCACAATAAATAGGAAGGGATGTTCTGAGAATCCACAGTTTAGCTTTAGTAATGACCACTAAACCAAGAAAAATAGATGTAAAAAAGAGGAACAGCTGGAGGCTCTTGAACTACAGTTGTCAAAAGATTTGTTTGTGAAACATGCATTTTATTGCCTTGTATGCATGTTATAATGAGGCATGGACAACTGCAACATTACACTTAATGATTGCAGTTCTTGTTTCAGCCAGTTTCCTTGTCCTCTTGCAATTAACGTTTTCCCAGATCACCCAAGGCTACTTTGTCAGGGGGGGAAAAAAATCTAAAATTCACATAAATGAGCAATGTCAATAGTTTAGAAAGAGTTTACTTAGAGAACAAAGGGCCCTTATGAGGCACTAGTGAGAAGAAATGGGGAAAAAATGAGTCCTCACAATGTAAGCCTTTTCTTAAAGAGACTTGTTATCAAGCAGTTCGGGATAGTCCCTCAAATCTGCATTAAAATGCATTTCATTCCATTGACTCATTTGCATTAATTTCTCCCATTATATCTGAAAATGGCTGAATGTCTCCCCAACACAATGCCCCAGCCTATCACGGGCTACCACGGAGGCCCCAGGTGCCAATTTACTCTTCTTAGTTCTTTTCATTCTGTTTGCTGATTCTGACAACTGGAGTTCTCCTCTCAGTCCAAGGGACTTTTCAATTGGATTTGCTTGTGGTGACAAAATTGTTGCTTTGCTGAGAGGAGGGGGCTCTTTGATTGAGCGTCTATCATGCTGCCATGGGAAAGCTAGAGGCGAATGATTCTCAGTGGCTTCTGATTTCCAGTATTTGTTCAGCATTAGGCCCACTTATCTCCAGAAGAAAAAGCAACATGTAGAAAGAAAGTGACAGGCAGAAACACACTCACCCGCGCCTTCACTCTCTCTGAGCTCTGTATTCAAACAAGGGGGACCTATTACACTGAAAGCTGCAGATCAGCCTCACTCAATTATCACAGTTAATCCTTACAGCTCTATAAAGTAAATATTTCATTACAATTTCAAATAAACAGTCACCCAATCTAATGAAGCAAGAACTCAAAGTGGCAATGTCATAGAACTCGTTACCGTCATCAAAGGAAAGGACACAGCCCTGTCTACTAATAATGAAAAAATGGATACTGGCATATTTAAGAACTGGAGGGTGTTGTAGTTGTAAGGCAAGCTCCCCCAACCCATGCCATTGACCGATTTATCTTTACAAATACAATTCAATTACCAGAATTCTACTGGTCTTTTTTTCTCTCTCTCTTCCTTTATTTATCTTCCTGTTGCCCCAGTCCCTTCACTGAGATCATTATCTTGGTCATTCAGTAAATGCGCACATGGCACACTTGGCTCTTTCAACTCTAAATTTCTCTTCCATGAACATCAGAGAATTCTGATATGATATGGCATTTCACATTCAAGAAATTTACAGGACCTAGTGTGATCATTTTCCTGATCCACTGTCCCTCCATCAATGTTATCAGAGGCCTTTTATCTTCTGCTCTTGTACTCTGGGGCAAGAATATCTAAAAATAATTCTCATTTCTCCAAATCTCAATAATTTGAAAAAAAAAAAAAAGCTGGAATTGAATAGAGATAAGTAGATTAAGTCCTTAATCAAATGTTGAATTACCTCTATGCGATTCTAACTCTCATTTTAATCCAAATCTTTAGTCCCTTGGGGAATCGTTTTTCTCGAATTACTATTTTATCCCTGGCTATTAAATATTCTTGTTAATAGTCATTATACTTTCACACTTGTATAATTTACTCTGTGGAACACAGGATATAATGTGTATAAAAGGACAGTTCTGCCTGTATTTGTATGAGCTTATTCAAAAGAGAGCCCATCTTATGCAATAAGGCACCAGTCTCCAGTAGACAGTGATTAAAAATTACTCAATTTAGCGATGCTCTGTTGCTACAGACTTACTACTTCTTGGGAAGTCAGATAAGCTGTCATAGTGGGGAATGCTTGTTGGTTTTCCTTTCTTCGCTCTGGGAGTTTTATTTATACCCCTTTAAAATTATCACCTGAGAGTCAAGCACAGCAAACATCAAAGCACCCAGGAATCACCTGGTGTGAAAAGAGCACTGGTGGAATGCGGCTCTGATGCAGAGGGCTTGGGCAAGGGACCTAGGACTCTGCATCTGTGCTGAAATCCCCGGCTGTTGCTGTTGCTAGTGCCAGGGCCGTTCTTTGAGAAACTAGGACCTAGACACACGTGCGGTGCTTTAAATTTTTATAAAGAAATCAGGTTAAGGGAATCCTTAGAATATTACCAAGATAAACCCATGTGTAATATGTCTCAATACTTTTATTAACTTAATTCAAAGCAATATCTAAAATATTAATGATCTAGTAGATAATACATATATCAAGAATCATCCAACATATTCATGATTTAAATAAGCATGCTACCACTCCGGAAATAATACTGATAATTTGGTGTCTGCTATGTAGCCTTAACTAGGAACCCATTTTGTCTTCACTGTGACTTTAAAATCCTGTAATATTACATTCATTATATAATCATACAAATCAGAAAACTGAGATTAAGAAAAACTAACTGACCTAAAATAGGTAGTGGAGTCTTAATGCAGTACTGTGCACACACACTCATGCTCCCATACAGAGTAGGTCAGCTTTACTCCCCAAGAAGCCAGACCCCAGAGTCAGGGTCTGTGCCGCAGCTGTCATGTGACACTCCGCAAGTAGGGCCCACAGCACTTAGTCAGGTGGTGGAAGGGGCTGAAGGGAGAGTGTGGGGAAGGGAACAACAGCAGCAACAAAACAACAAAAGAATCAGGCCGTATCATGTGCAGGGACATATACGCGATGATGAATGTGATCATCATGTGTATCTAAAATGTACCAATAAAATGTGATTGAAGAAGAAAAAAACAACAACAACAACAACAAAAAAAAAAAAAAAAAAAAAAAAAAAAAAAAAAAAAAAAAAAAAAAAAAAAAAAAAAAAAAAAAAAAAAAAGGGTAAGTCCCTGCCACCAGGGATTTTACTAGCCAACTAAACAAATCAGTGAAGTGATGTTACTCGTGGGTCAGAGCTATGAAGGAAATAACTGATACAGTGTGATTAGAAGTGAGCCAGGAGTGCGCATCTAGTGGTAAAGGAAGACAGGTTTGAATGTTATATTTAAAATTCGGTTTATTTATTTACATATTTTGAGAGGTAGTATTGGGGACTGAACTACAGGCATTCGCATTGGCTCAAATACCTAACCATCTTCTATTTTCAATTGTTTCATATGTTACCGTTTTATTCAATAAATTTTGTTGTACCCATCTTCCAGATTAAATAACAGGCACAGAACAATTAAATAATAATCCAATAATGAATTAGTAATCAAGTAATATATCTAAATATATATGATTAGTGAGTGTCAAATTCAAGTATGAAGACAGCCTCTGGAGTACCACAGACTGCTTGGTAACAATTTAACACAGGGCCGGCCAGATAGCTCAGTGGACTAAGGCACCTGCTTAGGCAGAGCTCAGTGACTGTCAGAGGTTCGATCCCTGGTGTGCCATGCCTGCCCTGCCCCCAGGTCACACATAGATGGCTATTGAAACTGGGCGTAGTGGTGCTCCTCTGTAATCCCAGTGCTTGGGAGGCTGAAAACAGGAGGATCACTACAAGTCTGATCTATGTAGTGAGACCCAGTAGATCCTGTCCTAAATATATTAAATTAAAAAAAAATTTAAAAAGCAATTTGATGTACTACTCATTCATGTTTATAAAATATGAAAGTCATTATAAGTAATTTTAAAGACATTTCTATTCACAAATGCTAACGCTCTGTGATAATGATTTAAGTATAAAATCTGAGATGTGAAGTTTTTTTCAGCCTATTTAATAGTAATATTTTAAAGGCTTTCCATGATCCAGATTTATGATTCAAGTTTTTGAGTTTTCCTAATTAATTTGACACCCTGCATTACTTCTTTTATAGACTTGTACACTGACGACTATTACTAACATGGCGTTAACAAATAAGTTGCAATTAAAATAAAAGGGACAGAAATATCACTTTTAAAAGCGTGTACTCAGTAGATTAAAATAAAAAAAAAAACTAGTGAGCTGAATCAAGACATGCTTTCAAATTTAATGCAACAATTGATTTAGAAATATATGTTAGCTTTATTTTATTTTATTTGTGGGACCAGGGTTCAAACTCACGACCTTGCCCTTGCCAGGCAGGCACTTGTGCCATGGAGCTATCTCCTCAGTCCCAGTTAGTTTTAATAATAGGACTCAAATGCTCTCTTCACTCATGCATCACTTGAACAAATGTTTTTTGATTATGTAGCTTGTTCCTCACTACCTTAGGCACCAGGAAAGAAATATTAAATGATTGTGTACCAGTGTCCAAGTACCAGTGCTAGATGCTAAAATATGAATGATTTGAGAAATAATATCATCATCATCCTAAATAACATCATGATTAATTGGCTGCTTTTATATACACTATATTTTAAATATTTTTTATTGTGACAACAACATTTAAGATCACCACCATTGTATTATATTGTTAATTACATAGACCAGAAAATGTTCAGACACATACACGCTATACTTAAAGAATTTCAGCATACCTAGTTATGTGAAACTACAACTATATAACTATGCATACTATATAACTATATAATTAAACTGTGAAAATGGAAATAGAGAAAACAATTTCATAAAAGCATGAAGAAAACATTAACCATCTACAAAATTTTTAAACTGAAAAAGCTAGCAGTGATGAAGTCTTAGAAGTGTCTTGAGATATAGTTCACTAGGTTATCAGTTGGATCTGTTTTCTCTCTCTTCTTTTTTAGATAGTTTGTGATCCAAGAAAGTCTTCAACAATTTCAATGCCCAGCCAGACAGGTCTCCAACCCACCATCCTCCTGCCTCAGCCTCCCAATCACTTTGCCTGCACACCACGTGCTCAATAAGTAAACATACAAATTGTGACAGTTCTCACTCTGCTGCCTTATGTTTAAAGGTTGAGTATCTGAGTCTTTTGCTTCCATTAGGACTCTTCAAGCTGATTTCTTATTCCCTTGGCAACATTTTACACTTAAAATGTGTGTTTATTCTCTTAACTCTGGTTACAGCCACATAACTAACTTTTTACCTCCTTCATCATGCACCCTCTTTTCACTGAATCTTTTTCTGGTCTTACCTAAAAGCAAATATTACTTTTATTTTCCAAAAATAAGTATTAACTAGAGTGGACCCATGACTTAGGAACCTAGTTCAGTCCTGAGAGTGGGCTATAAATCAAGTTGTCAGTTGAAGAAGGCCCAGGCTCCTCTGCACAGCCTTCAGTCTCCTGTTTACATGCAAGTGTCAGAGTTCTTAGACAGTGGCCCAGAATTTCCCAACTGACCCCATACAGCAGCGAGTACTATAATGTTCCTTCCAGTGGTTTTTAAGGTTAAATCTATATCTGAGACCATCTGGACATACAAATGCCTGGCATTGGGTCATAAAATCAAGAGTTCAATTTTTTTGTTGTTGTTGTTGGTTTGCTTTCTTTCTTTCTTTCTTTCTTTCTTTCTTTCTTTCTTTCTTTCTTTCTTTCTTTCTTTCTTTCTTTCTGTTATGGCAAGCTCAGTCTGCCCTAAGGGTGGGGCTGGTGCAGCATGTGGTGCTGGGGATTGAACCGTGGTCCCTGAGGTTGCCTAAACCTGACTAAGTCAGCACTTTAGACTGCTGAGCTATGTTGCCAGCCCCAAGAGTTTAGACTTAAAGTTAAAATGAAACTTCCAGCCATAAGCCAAGTTGTTCATACACCAGGCCTATTGTAACTCCGAGATGCACTGTGTCAACTCCAATGCCCGTCCGTATAAAGTCCCATTCATTCTAATTTGTAATCTTCAAGTGCTGTGATGAGTGATCCACCATTAATCCCAACATAGTGAACTAACAAGGCACCACCACCTGGCTATGTTGCTTATATCAAACACAACCACCCGTGGGTTCCTCATCTTTAACTTATTTTGTTTGCCTCTAATACTCTTTTGCTTCTGTACAACTCACTAAGCAATGCAAACATATTTCGAAAAGATTTGCTTAGGTTTCACTGCTCCCGTTCACAAGTGTCTTATCAGTGACCATCCATAAGGAATTGTCACATCCATTTCCTGTTCTGTACTCCGGTCACTCTCTCACTAAATTTCTTTGCTGTATCCCACAAGGACTGTTTTTTACTTTTATTTTATTTTTAATTTATTTTTATTATATTTTTTTTCTTGTTTCACAACTTTTGTTTTTTTTGCTTATTTTTTATTTTTATGGCCGACTCAGCCTGCCCTGAGGGCAGGGCTGGCACAGCATGTGGTACCGGAGATCGAACTGCGGTCCCTGCAGCTGCCTGCAAGCGCTTTAGACCACTGAGCCATCCTGCCAGGCCCCAAGGCCTGTTGTAATAATAGTCTTCTAACTATCCTTTGCACTTCTTTCTCTACCACTTCCCCATTTAGCCCACCTTCGTCTATTAGGGTTTTATTTATAGTCTATAAATTTGGTTACATAATGTGCTGTATTAAAAATCTATTATATATATATATATATATATATATATATATATATATATATATATATATATATATTTTTTTTTTTTTTTTTTTTTTTTTTTTTTTTTTTTTGTCTTTTTGAGACAGGGTTTTACTGTACACTTCAGGCTGGCCTTGAGCTCACTTTTGTAGCCCAGGCTGGTCTCAAATTCGCACCGATCCTCCTGCCTCAGCCTCCTGAGTGCTGTTTTTCATTATTTTTGAGATTAACTTTAAGTTCACCATCAACTTAGTATGTGCCTCTTTGGCTGTCTTTAAACAGCAATATTGGTTGTTATCATTGGATTACTCAAATGCTTTCAGATATTATTTTGCTCATTCTCCCTAGCCACCATAAGCTGTGGGCTTTAAAATCCCCAGTTTTTCCAGTCATGTTTCTAGAGACAACTTATTTAAAATCACAAGATTATAGAATGTCTGAGCCATTCTGATCTGAAACAGGTTCTATGTAAAGCTAAAGCCCTTATATGTAACTGTACCTTACAGTCTTCTTGGAATTCCCTATCTATATCTCTCTTTTATCCTCCTACCTTTTCTTTCCTCTCCTTATGATCTTACCAGTAGCTGAGAAGATTTTAAGCCTCTATGATCACCTGTATAGTATTTAAATTTGTTTTCTGTGGTATTAAACTCAGACTTCCAAACAGAGTTATGTCCCCATGGGCTCCTTTCTTTCTTTCCTTTCATTTTGTTAAATTGCTCTCTCTGGGCTCCAATTTGCAATCCACCTGCCTCAGTCTCCCAGAGGGTTCAGACTATAGGATTGTCCCATCAGGCTTGGCTACCTGAAGAAATTTTAAAACCTCCAATGGCCTAGCTTCTTCTGCTGCTTGAGAGGGCTATTTAGTTGGCCTGGTGTGAGGATTGGGCACGAGTAGTTTTAAAAAGCAATATAGATTTTAAGGACATAGCCAAGTTTGACACTTAATGTTTAACAAAATTAAATTATAAATAGTTGTGCCAATTATCATGTACCTTCCATTATCTCTGATCTCAAGGATGATTATTATTTCTCTCCCTGTAATTGTCTACAGTTGATGTTTTAGGTTATTGAAAGTAGAAATCATGATTCTCTTAAGTTTTCGACTGACACATGATGGATTTGCTCTAGGCTTTCAATAACAGTTTGTCAAATAAACACGTACATAAGACTTTGATTACTTTTACAAATACTGTGTGGGAGTTACCAACATTACTAGTAAAATTTGATACCATGAAATTTTTCAAATTACTCAGAGATTAGGGAAGTGATAAAAGAACTGAAGAAAATCATTCAAAAATTTCAGGGCTAGAGATAAGGCTCAGTTCTTTGAGAGCTTGCTTAGCCTTAGCCCTTCAAAAGAAAAAAGACCTTATGAGTCAAAAAGCCTTCTTCCCCAATATTATATAGTGATTATCACCTTGAAAAATTACAATTTCAACAGGGATGGCAAAGAAATCTTTTTTGTTACTAGGCAGACAAAGCAGATTTTACATTTATGCAACTGCAATTTTTCCTCTAGCGGCAGCTACATTTTCCCAATGATTAATTATTTAATCACAAGAAAACTAAACTATCATATTACTCGGCAATTAGCATATAATATATAACATTGTTTATCAGTAAATTAATTAAATGTTATTCTCAGTTTAATGATTTAAACTCTACCATTCTATTAGTTACATCATTTTTGAAAAAAATATGTGTTGGAGGCTATTTCCTAGGAGGGTTGGTTAAAACTTTCAGAGGAATTCAAAATTCCTGTGTCTTTATTATTATACGAAACATTTACATTGTAGTTTTCAAGGGGAGATTCAGTAGGGGAATAAAATACATAAGAATATAAAGAGAATCTGAATGCCCACATAATAAAAATTAATCATGGTGAATTGCTTTGGGGAGAATCATACACTTGACCCACATTGAAGACTGAAATATTAATCCATTTCTATGACAGAGACCAAGCTTCCTAGTCACTTTTTATCCTCCCCATAATAGAAGCAACAGTTGTAAACCATAATGTTATAGTTCAAACAATGCCCCCCTAAGACTTCAAATTTATTATAGCATTCATCTCCAAGACAAAAGACCTGGTATAGGAAAAAAGCCCTTTTTAGCAAAAAATGCATGGTTGTTATTTATGGCTCAGATGCAAAGAATGAGTTTGGGGAATTTATCAGAGATGAAGGTATGAAATGTTTTAGCTTGTTCTTCTCTCTCTAATCCATAAACCATTTTCTCAGCCACCCAAGTGAATTCTAATGGAACAGGAATGATGAAATAATATTTTCCTAGCCTTTTAACACTCTTTCCTTCTGTATAAGTTTGAGTGGGATAGGAAGATTTTTTTTTTTTTTGTATAATTAAGTGTAAGACAAACAGTAGAGAAACTATTTTATAATAAAATGTGATTTAGTCTCCCAGGTCATTTAGTATTTTATTTTCTTTTTTAATGCATTTGGTTATCATAGGGTCTCACTACTGAGCTCAGACTCATGGGGATCCTCCTGTTTTTAGCCTGCGCAGTGCTGGGATTACAAGCCTGCACCACCATTCCTGGACTCTGTGGCCAGCTCAGCCTGCCCCAGGTACAGGGTTGGAGCAGTAGGTGTACCAGGGATGGAACTATGGTCCCTGCACTTGCTGAGTCCTGCCTAAGCAGATGTTTTAGTCCACTGAACTATCTCACAGCCCCAAGTTTAGTATTTTTAGCAAGTCAAAATTAAGGTTAATTTTGAAATTTCTATTATTTTTACTATTAATGTTATCATGCACTATCATACTTAACATTTCAGAATACTATGTCTATATTCCTTAAAATTATGTTGCTAATATAAGCACCTTTACTGCTTCTAATATTAAAATGACTCAACCATGGTATATATTCACTGTTAACATTTTTAGCGATTAACTGTATCTTCACCATTTTCTTCTAAATAACATATGCCATAGTCAAAATAAGGCTTATGTAACACTTACTTTCTCTCTTCTGCTCTCTGAGTGGATATAAAAAGTGTATGCAGGGGATTCGGATGCGGTACAGCATGTGCTGAGCACAAATAAGCCCTTGAGCGCAACCCTACCAAAGAAAGGCAAGGCGGGCTGCAGCTCCATGCTGGCAGAAAGGCTTGGGAAGGTCTCAGCTCAATGGAAAAAATTTTCTTTTATATATATAGCTTTCTTAAAAGGAATATTCAATAACTGTGACTGGAAGTCACGTTCAGTACCTGCTTTCAGGAACGTAGGACTTGTTAGTTCTATTCACGTTTTAAACATATTGTACTGACAGTTATGTGGTTGCGAACGCAGTAAGAAAGCTATTCAGTTGTCATTTTTTTCTTTTCTAATTCAAACAAGACAGGCAATTTTAGAGCAAAATAGGGAGGACACATAAAATATGAAATAATCTTTAAGCTGAAAACCTTTCCTGGCGTTGTTTGATAGATGTTGCTCTACTTGGATTATTGACCAAATCCCTTTACAGCTGCAGAAAAACGGGATCTCCAAGCGGGTTTTAACATCACGGTTTGTAGAATGAAGGAGAAGCCATTAATGAGACATTTGAGATCATGCGTTTTGATGGCACACTTTCTGGCTGTTGGGGTTGTTTTCCTCTTAGTTTGCTATTATAGCTCATTTGCTACCATTTTCATCTCTATTACACGACTTTATCTTGACAAAAGAGTAAAAGTTAATTAGTTTCTGCAATGACCTGCTCATCAAGCACTGCGTTCCTTTTCCATTTGTAAATATGTTCCAACTTGATATTCACAGCACAGTGTGTCCAAGCAGGCGGCATAGGCTGTGTGAGTTTGTGTGTGAGGGGCTAAGAACTATAGTTAGGGTGATAGAACCCATCAGAGCCTGCACTGTTAGCAGGAGAAGTACTAAGCTTGACAAATACGTCATATACAGATCATGTTTAAAGGTATAAATGTTTTTCGAAAAGTTTTTGTTCTAATTCCTTTAAAAATTTGGTGTAATCATTCTGCACTAAATATTTTCATCTTCTAGTTTCATTTGCTAGACACGATATAGTAAGGATAAGCTTTTATTGTTTTGCATGGAAAGTGCTGCACATCCTAAAATAATATTTATCAAAACTTGTGCACAATAGAAACATTGGCCGCTTTTATGTTTTTTAGACAGGGTCTCCTGCTGTACCATAAGCTGAACATGTGCTCAGAGCAATCCTCCTGCCTCAGCCTCCCAAGTGCTAGGATTACAGGCATGTCCCTACTATCTCTGAGATGAAATTCTTTAATAGTGATTGTTCTGGCTTCACACCAAGAAGGAAAAATCTGCTATAAGGAAGACAAGAATCATATCCACTTTCTTAATTCTTTCCAAGCACCTTGGGATGTGTACTTGCAAGAGTATTTTTCTGAAGAAAATAATAGATTATAAATTAGATACTTTTTAATACCAAGTGTAGTAAGGGGATGTTTCACATTATTAAGTTATCACAATACTACGATTTTAGTACTCTTGTAAAAATATTACTTATATTGGGGCTATAAAAATCATAGTTCTCAAAGCATTACTTTGATTTTAACTTTTTTGAACAATAAATGTAATCTTCAGAAAGAAATCTTCCAGAACACCAAATTATGTCAGTTATCAACTGAAATTAATAGTAGGTGACATGATCCTATGCATAAGACACTTTCACAGAAAGTAGATGAGAGTTTAAATTTCAATCTCTACTATTTTCTGCAGACAATATGCTTTTGCATGAGAAAGGCAAGCTGTAATACATTAGACTTTGGGATTCTAATCAGAAACCTATAAACAATGTATAACTTACAAATGCCCTTCAGTGCATTAGAATACTTTTAGTAGAGCTTTAAAATTTTAAATCAATTCTGCCATTCACTCCATATTATTTATCTTCAATTCTCCATATTTTAAATGTCACTGTATCATATTAAGTAATAAAAAGTTTAAAAGAGTATAACTTGAATTCACTTTCATTACTGGGCCTGAAATTCTTTGCTTGTTACATTTTCACCATAAAAGAATCTTATTTTTGACTTTTGCTATCTTGATTCTTAAATACACTAAAATTGTATATGCATCAGTCAGTCTGGGGCATAATAAAGTTATTTTAAGCCCGTTCTAAGAGTAATAATATCTAAAGCATTTGGTTTGTAGTCAGATTATTTAGTCATTTCTTTAAAAATTTTTCCTATTATTTAATATCAGCTGAAATTCTGTGTTACTATTCCATTCATCTTAAACAAACCTTTAATTCTGGCAATAATATAATTTATATGTTTCAGAATCTAGTAACATTTAATTTTGTGATATCTAATGCTCAAGAATAAAAGAAGAAAGTCACTCAAAAGATGAGTTTAGGGAGAAAACGGGATGTGATAGATAGAAGCGGAAGGTTCATGGATGCTCAGTACCTGCGCTGCTCCTGAGCCACACTTCCAACCCTGTGTCACATGTATAAATATATCTATATATCTATATATCCACATAGATATATAGATATATGTATGTATCTACATATATAGATATATAGATATATGTATGTATCTACATATATAGATATATAGATATATGTATGTATCTACATATATATCTATATCTATATCTATCTCTATATATGTACGTATGTATATATATATATATATATATATATATATATATATATATATATATATATATATATATATATATATATATATATATATATATATATATATATATATCTATCTCTATATATGTACGTATGTATATATATATATATATATATATATATATATATATATATATATATCTTCTTGGTAAATGTAACTTGTCTTTCAAAAATGTTTTGCCAAATAAGTGTCATAATTATTATCTTTCTCGCTCTTCATGCCAATAGAAATCTGCATTAACCAAAGCTAAAAACTTGCATGTCAGGGTTAGTTTCTCAAGGTTTACAGAGTTATATAGAAAAAAACTATGTATAGCATAGTGCCTCTTAGCCACCAGTATATTGCCAATCTTTCCTTGACTGCATGATTTTTGCTGTAACACTATTCTCATTAGAATGGAATTTGTGTTAACTTCCCTGTACTAGGCCTTACTAATAGGATTGCTAGCAATTATTATACTGAAATGAAATCAGCACAAACTATTAGATCTGTTTAAACAAGTTAAAAATAAACCTTGATTAAATGTTCTTTTATAAGAAGCTGCTCATTAGGGCTACATGGCCTTCAGAAAAATTGGTGTTTCATTAACATCAAAGAATGTATTGAGTTTAAACTCTCTAGCCTAAAAAAAATTATGTAGAAAATAAAGTTAAAAAATATTTTAGATAGTAATATTTTATAAAAATACTTCCTTATTCTTGCTTTAGAAAAGAAATATATTTTGAAGAATAAAAAGTATTGTGAAAGATACATCACTGAAAGCAAAAAATATGGGGGGAGTGACTTAAAAAATTAATCTTTACCAGAATGATCAAATGATAAATTTCTTCTAAGTTCAAGAACTTTGATTCTGATCTCAAACAATTAATTTAAAAATCATTTGAATATCTGAATGTTAAGAAATATACCAATCAAGTACCTTTTTATCCAGTTTTGCCAAAAAGAAAGAAAGAAAATGAGTAGCTTTTAAATCAGTGCAGTACTCACAGACCTCTAGAAAAATGTATGCCATTAAAAAAAATGAATTTTTCTTTACTTCAATGAAACAGAAATCTACTGCTATCTAACTTAGAAACAATTGCTCCTTTTATAGCAACTTTAAAAAAGATGATGTTTTAGAAACAAGTATTTTGGCTATGATTCTCAAACTTATAACAAGATTAGAAAAATTATTATAATCATGCATTTTTCTGTTTCTATAACATTACACACACACACACATACACAGAATATCTCACTAGGAAACAGTAAAAGTATCTGCCATTAGTAAAGATAAATTTTACTTGCATAAAGTGAAATATTGTCTTCTTGGTTGAGGGTGGGTAAAGGATGAAAACAACTGCTAAGAAGACTGCTAAGTAAATCATCAAACATTGAAAATAGCAGTAACCTGTCATCTAAAGTTAATAGCTAGTTCCTCAATTTAAAGATAAACTTCAGTGAGATCTTTGAAGGTTTTAAACATTACTTTCTTTTTTCTGAATAGACTACATACTATTCTGAACCCACTATGTAGCAATTACTACCTTAATTTAAATTGTTCATATGAAATAATATCCTCTATAGTATACCACTATCTCGCCTGCACAGAAATATAAGTAAGTTCTAGTTTTTAAAAGGAGCAGACCTTCCAGTTTAAGTAATTAATATTACTTAATTAAACATACTCAGGCATAGACAATGGATTCTTTATAAATCTGTAAGCATGCCTTAAAGCAACAAAATCACACTTTTGTTAAAGCATTTGTGTGTATTTTGCACAGTTTTTAAAAGTTTAACCTCTGTAGATCAATGTGCTTCCTTAAAAGACTTTAATAAATTAAAGTGCAGAGAGCTTTTTTTCACCAGGCAGAAAAAGCTGATGAGACAGGTTTAGTTTAATCTCAGGCAATAGAAGTCATTAACCATTCTCTCAGGGATTAAAATATAGCTTGCCCTTTTCTTCTCTCACTTATCATTAGCATCACTTTAATCTCCTAGCGTTTCACACTGCTATTTTAATCATTACTTACTGCCTTTTGACAAGTGCAGAACA
This sequence comes from Myocastor coypus, assembly GCA_004027025.1. Taxonomy (NCBI): domain Eukaryota; kingdom Metazoa; phylum Chordata; class Mammalia; order Rodentia; family Myocastoridae; genus Myocastor; species Myocastor coypus. The sequence continues at coordinate 140,757 of PVJA010000094.1, read as the reverse complement.
TGCTTTTTCTCATTGAGGCAATATCCTGGTTTTAGCTGACAAATGTAGGACATAATGTAAAAATATCAAAGTGACATCTCTTAAACACACCTTCATCATAAAAATCTCTAAAGATACAATATTCCTTTGTCTAGTGTCTCCATGAAAATTATCATTTGAAAGGTTTATATTTGAAATAAAGAAAAAAGTTTCTTCTAAATACAGCAAAAACTAGTTTGAAGAAATACTATGCTGAGTAAATGAGACCCAAAAATATGCACATAAATGTTATTGTTTCTCTCTAAAATACATGATCACAAACTTTCAAGTATTTACAAAAGCAGTCTTTTGTTTAAACATAACTTTAAAAACAAATTATGTTGTATGGAAGTAGATACTCTACTACTATTTGATGGTTTATAATCATGATACACAAACAGTAAATCTTCCCTTGAGCCAAAATAAATAGCTGAAAGTATTATATCTAATTCTATTTTTAAAAAAATGTCTACCACAATTCTGTTGTTAATCACTATTAAGCAATTCTTAAAGAAAATTTAGGTAGAAATAACAACTGAGTTAACACATAACGTCTATTAAAATTTTATAATTGAATTATTTGCTACATTTTCTGAATTTTTATTTGAGCTACAAAAAATCTGCATGATGAATGCTAATGCCTTTTAGTAATGCTACTTATGTTAATTTGCACAATATTCTTAATCTAATCTGCCTAAACTTCAAGTGAATGGAAAATTTGGAACAAATCTCATGCATTTAGGAGCTGAAACTTTGTGTTGTCTTTAAACATAAGTATCATAAATTATGAGAACATAGTCTAACATCTTTATAATATTCTAACTGAAAACTAAACCAAAATGAAATGTTTCATAATTATAGAGCTAGTTTTTTCAACTGAAGGACCAATTTTTTTGGTAACGTTCACTCACACTTGGCCCCAAGCCCTTTAATCTAGCCCATCTGTAATGATCTCATAGTACTTTCAACCATTATTTAACTGTTAGAAGAAAAAATATGTCGCACTATATGTTTCGACAATAAAATCCCTTCTTAAGCTTCACAAAGCAGAACAATTCATTATTTGATCTCTTTCCAGGTTCAAAGTCTGTCTTATTACAGTACTTCAAAGAAATATGTAATCAAAGACAAACAGCTGTGAAAACAATCTTTTATTACTTTATTATCATTGAGAATATATCTTTGGAGTAAACCAATGCAAATGGCATACAAATAATCCTCATAAAGGTTGTTGTTTTACATTTGTTCAAAAACTATGTACATTAATGTTTAAAGCTTTAATTCTACTTCTTATAAATAGAGTAGTGGAAGAGTTCAGTTACTGTACTGTCTGCCCCAAAACAAAACAAATCAATGCTGAAATTTTTAATAAAATAAAAGAAAGAAAACACCCAAAAGAACAACAGAAACAACATGAGCGAGTGATATAATGTCATATAAGTGCTTTTAATAATTTTTGCTGCACGCCTATAATCCCAGCTCTTGGGAGTCTGAGGCAGGAGGATAAGTGTGAGTTCGAGACCAGCCTGAGCTACAAAAGTGAGCTCAAGGCCAGACTAAACTGCACAGCAAGACCCTGTATCAAAAAGACAAAAATAAATAAATTAATTAAAGTAAAATAGAATAAAAAATAAATAAATAAATTCTAAAAAATAATATTCAGTAATGTAACTCTTTGGGTTAATGGTACCCTAAGTAAAATTGTATTTTCAGAAGTTCATAATAATGGGTGAGACTTGTAGTAGTGTTGAACTATAGATTGGTGTACATGATCAGAATTGGTACATCAAAGACTGCACCAAAACAGATACAAATTGGAGGCATTTTTAAGGTAGCTGCTACATTGCCAAAATCATGCCCATATTTTACACAACACAAAATAATCTGGTCTCGTCTCTATTTCTTACTGTAGAGGGCCTCCATTATGCAAGTAGACTGGATGATATCCCCCGAAGGTTCTTTGGGAATGTCTCCCTTCATCTGGGCCCTCTAATGTACTCTGGAGGTGTCAGTGTAAAAACTGCATCCTACCCTCCCACAATGAAAAACTGCAGGCAGCAGAAACAAACACCCCTTGAGTACTTACTATACTTTATAGGCTGTTTCACGGAGCTCCAATGCCAACTTTCTAAGGAAGGCCTTTCCTGAACATTTCGAGATTTGGAAACAAAGTGAAAGCACTATGTAACTTTCGGCTTATTCCTGGGTGAATCCAACCCTGAGTTCTGTGTGTTCTTTGCATCAAATTAGGATGCTTTCCTTTCTCAGCACTTGTCCTGATATGCTGTTAAAAGTCTCTACAACAATTATCATACAACTATAGTTGCATGGCAAGCTAAGTCATTTTAGGCCTGTGATGTGGATTTGAAGATCAAAGTTATGTCACTTCTTTTTCTGTGATCTCAGGATAATAATTAAAAGATATATATATATATATAGGTTTTAAAAGTTTTCTCTCTACAAATAAACACAAGTATGTGCACATGCACACACACACACACACACATTAGATATAGTTGCTTCTTTTCTCTTACCCCATAGTTTTATTTGTGAAATGAGAAGTCTGCATTGAGTCCATTTATCACTAACTTTTCTCTATATTATTAGTGTTATATGAAGGGTATTCATTAAAGAAGCAAAAAACAAGTTTACAACAGGTAAAATTTTTGTTATTGTAGATGACTTAACTAAAGCTCAACTTTTAATATCATAGACATTAGTATTTTTTACTTTAAATAGCAATGAATCATTAAAGACTTCTAGGAGATTGCCTGCCAGGGTATAATGAAGCAGACAGGATTGCATATTTGAAGTCATGATCCTTCAATTCATAGCCCAGTTTGGTTCAGTTTTACTGCTTACTAAATAAACAGTATCAGAATTGGAAATGCATTTAATGCATGACTCAATTTCCATAAAAGTTAATTTCCTGACGTTTCAGTTTGATTGCATCAAAAGTTATTCAGTAAAAGAGGCAAAACAAAGCCAGTCACTCCAGCTTTGGAATAATTAAGCAGTAATTTGACCAAACATTTCCTTCCTTCCTGTGTGTTTCTCAAAGTCGCTATTGCACTGCAAACATGAGCAGAAACATTTTAATGGGCACAATCTATAAGGGGAATGAATAGTCCACAGAAAAATATTTCAGAGTCAGGGTTGGCAGCATTATCCTGAGGTTGCCTTTTGCTATTATTTTTAGGATCTATTAAAGATAAATTTGTGATTTTCTAGTTTTAGAAAGGTCAGAGTAGAGAACTGGTGCCCATCATCATTAATTTTTACATGTAACTCTGATATGCAAGTAATTCCAATTATTATATGGAAAATAAACTAAGTGAATGTAAGTACTGTAACTTTACAACTTAGGATGTTATTTTGGATGAAATATTTTATGAGTACGTTGGTTGATAAAGAAGTCAATCAACTAATGTTAATTCAGTGTTGTAGTTTGGGTGGTGCTGTGATATGCAATAACAGTATTTGAATTCTTGGTCTCAGTTCATTTGACTTCACTAAAGATATATCATTCAGGGTTGGGTAGATAGCTCAGTGGAATAAGTGCTTGCCTGGCAAGCGCAGGTCCTGAGTTCAATCCCTGGTACCAAAAAAAAAAAAAAAAATCATTCAAAAATTCAAAAATATGTGCAACTATCTCATACAGATGACTTTTTGAGAGTATTGTCTTAGATATAATTTTGTTTCTGAACAAAAATTATGTTTTGATTTTACCTTCTCAGATAGAAAACTTAGCATCTTCTGCTTTGAAGTAAGTCTTGTTGGCTTTACTTTGTAAAAGCGCTGGTAACCGTTTTTGGTTGCTTTTAATTATTTCCCTTACCTCCAGACAATTCACTTTCATCTGCCTTGATCTAAACAAACTGTTTTTTCTTCATTACTGCCTACTCAGTCCTTGTCTAAAGGTCGCAGAAGTTTTTGATTTACAACGAAAGCATCTATTGAACATCCTCGATGTTATCCAGGTCTATGTCCTACCTTTCTATCTTAACAGTCAACCACTATTTTACCATCTGTTTCCCCATGTTTCCATAGTTCCAGTTATCTATGGCATCTCCTTGGCCAGACACTCAACCATCTCCTTGTTATTTTCAGGAATACTCCTTCACGTGGAAACAAAGAGAACACTGAGATTTTCTCCTGGGAGACAGCACGGTGAACTAAAATTACACGAACTGCAGAAAAGAATCATGGTCCATCCCCAGTAAAGTGTTTTCTAACTCAAACAATAAGTCTCAGCTTTCTTATTGGTGAAATGGGAATGCTGTTACACAAATCATCAGGTAGGGGTGGAAACTGAATAGAAAATATTTTCGTGGTACTTTGTAGGTGCTTAGCAGCAGTATTATTTCTTCTTTTTCACAAAATTGTCTATACTACTTCTATTGTTCTTAGTGTGAATTCTCTGTATATCTATATTGTTAAATAAATAAACTATAGAATCTATTTTTTAGAATAGAACTGGGCCTTATCACTTAGATACATGACCAACTTTATTTAAAAAGGACTTGAGATACCAATGGATTGGACAACTCAGCTAATATGAAGAGTAAGAATAAGAAGCCAGATTCCTGACTGTTAGTTCACTAACTTTTTTTATTAAAATGTAACTCAAATGAAATTTATTATTTTAAGATATATATTTTACAGATCTATTCCATCGATCATACAGTAAATGTTAAAGGAACAAAATTTGTGAAATGTTTTCAAATGTCCCTTCACTGACCAATGAGAGCATTCCGTGGTTCTTTAACTCTATAGAATATAGATTTATAACGTTGGCCAAACAATTACAAAATTTAAATGCAAAAATCTAATTTAAAAAATCTAATAAAAGTCAGGCATGGGGGCTTGCTGGTTAGCTCAGATGTCTAAATCACCTGCTGGGGCGAACTAAGTCAGACACAGGGAACTGTGGTTTGATCCCCAGCTCCTCACATAGCACCAGACCTGTCCTTAAGGCAGCCTGAGCCAGCCAAAACAAAAACAAACAAACAAACAAACCCTCAGGTGTCACTGCACATGCTTGTAATCCCAGTACTCCAGAGGCTGAGGAAGGAGAATGAGTATGAGGCCAGCCTGGCCTACAAATTGAGTTCAAGGCCGTCCTAAACCACAGAGTAAAATCCTGTCTCAAAAAGACAAAAATAAAAGTCTAGTAAAAGCATTAAAAAAAACTTTTCATTATAGTAATTAATTTGCAGTGCAAACTTCTTTAATATATTAAGAAAAAATAAACAAGTTTTATTCTACTAGTATATAGAAATCATACTATTTCAAGTATTTCTCAAACTACATAGTAAGATCTTTCCAGAATTGCATTAATGTGCCAAGTTCAATTTAATAGCATTTTCAAAAAATATATCTTGGAAACAGTAAGTGTACTTCTTTTTCACATCCCAGGATTATTATATTAAAGAGGAACATTGTACTAACCTGTCCTTTATTTATTAAATGATTTATTTAAAAAGGAAAATATCAGAAAAACATTTTTTGTGATACTTTCATTTTGGTATTCAACTGAACACATCTAGGAAAAGAAGTTGCCCATATATTTCAGCAAGATTTGGATGTCAGTTTACAAAATGTAGCTCTAATGCCTTTTATTTTGTCATTTCTAAGTCAAACACATTCAGAGGATACATACACTGAATGTACAAAAATTTAACACAAAATAAAGGGATAAATGTTTACTAATTAATCCAATTAAAATGTAAGAAAAGATTTCAAAAATTTGAATTATTATTTTAAAGGAGATCTTTACTTCATCCACTACCACATATTTGCATAGAACAGCTATATAATTTTAACATCACAATTTAGGGGGGAAAAGGCATTCAAAATGGCAAACTAAAATGCAGTGGGAGTATGGAAAATTAACTTTTCTGGACCTCAAACTCTCCTGAGCAACACATCTCCTTTACTGAGTTATTACATGAGATGAATGAAATAACTCTTGCATTTAGTCTAGACCAATTAGGAATTAAATTGATGAAAATAAAAAAAAAATAGTTGTATTTTATGAAGTGATGAAGGTACTTACTTCCCCTCTACCTGTTTTCTTTTTTCCAAATCATTCCTTGATGTTTGTCTTGTCTCTTTTTTTCCAATTTCTGCCCATATCTTTTCAACAGCTTCGATCTGTTTTATGTTGTATAGCTGTCTCATTTTGAACTCACCACAAATAATTTCACAAACTACTGGATTGTGAGCTATCTCAGAACAAGAATTCTTCACTGCATCTTTAGTAGCCTGTTCTTAGTGTCAGTGCCCGGTGGAGAGTGGGTGCTTCACAAAGATTTCATGAATGAGCAAATGAATGGAAGAGGATAATGAGGATCAAATAGGACTGTGTATGTTAAAAGGCTCAGTAAATCATAAAACATTACAGACTCTATTCTTAACCCAGCCTTGGGGGAGAAGAGTCAGGCAAAGAAGAATGGAGGTTGTGATAGCTAAACTGTGACCTGAATAGGAATTATATCAGCAGAGGACAAATCAGGAGAAACCCAGATAATATACCTATGTACCTTATCCAAAGGCAGAAACTTTAGGAAGAACCTGGCAAGGTGACTGAACTGAGAGAGGCTCGTTAAGGCTCCACGGCAGTGGTCCTTGTGTTAGGCTAAGCTTTTAAGATACCAGTACTGTTTTACATGTGCTCAATCAAAAGATATAGCTATCAGGAGGCTGGGGAGATAGCTCTGTGGCACAAGTGCATGCCTGGCAAGTGCAAAGTTGTGAGTTTGAACCCCGGTCAAAAAAAAAAAAAAGAAAAAAGGAATAGCTATCAACATGTTTTAACATCGACACTATAATTTATATATCAGAAGACTCTAGATTATTTAACATATTTCAGATGGTATATTATTTTATTATTTACATGAAACATATCCTAAAATACAGATAAGTCACAGGATATGAAATAGGAACTACTATATACTATTAAAAAATTTTTGGTATGTAAGTGAAATTACTTCATTTGTAGTTTTTTTGTTTGTTTTGCTTTCTTATTCTACTCCTTAAACAATAAAATATATTTTAAAACTGCTAATAAGAAAAATAAATTTAGCCCAGTTCGGTCTGATGATGCATTTATTGGTAACAATGCAAAATAGGGCTGGAGATTCAGCACTGCAGGCACAAAGGTGTGAATTCGATCATGAGTTTGATCCCAGGTTTAAAAAAAGAGATGTAATTAAGAAATATTAGGAAAACAGAATGAACTTATTCAGAAAGAGGTACTGAGCTAAGGAAAAGAACAGGAGAGGGAGTGGGGCAAAGAGACTTATCTATGTACAGAAGCAGTACATAGTTATGGACAACAGCACTGTGGATTTCTGCTAGTCTATGCAAAGGAGCAGCTTATGTATGTATGTGTGTATGTATGTATGTATGTATGTATGTATGTATATATTCATATTATGGCCTGCTCAGCTTGCCCTGGGGGTGGGGATGTCACATCATGTGGTACCAGGGATGGAACCATGGTGCCTGTGGTTGCCTAAGCTTGCCTAAGCAGGTGCTTTAGACCGCTGAGCCATCTCGCCGGCCCCAGGAAGTAGTTCATACTTAATCTGTTTTTGTCCCCTGTTTTCAATTGTGCTTTTCCTTCTCTTAGTTTCTTATGTATTTCTTTCTTTTTTTCCTTTCTTCCAATTTTGCATGTATATACCTGGTAATGTGAATAACTGATTGGAATACAACACTATGCATGACAACAAATACTGTGGAATTCATAGTACTTTGTTAAGTGAAATTCTGTATCACTTACAATTTCTTTTGTTTTAATACTACTTTGTGCACTCTTTAGAACACAAAAAAATAAAATAAAGTGAGAGACCTCACCTATACCCCATAGGAATTTTTTGCTTTTGTGCACAGTGATTATGATCTATGTCAATAAAACGTATAATTTACACACTCAAAAATATTGAGTTTTATGTAACCACTGAATATCTCCACATTTCTTTTTATAGCTACTATTATCCAGAATTTTGGTAAGATAAAAATTTGCAACTTTATCTTCATTTTGCTCCTTAGGTTATAATAAAAGTTACAAAGTCAAATTCCAAGAACATGGCTGAGCACAGACTAAAAGGACAATCATGTCCACAGATCCCACACAACGGAAGCAAATGGCATTCACCTACAGAAAACTGTCTTCATATCAATCTAGAAGTAGATATTTAAGATGTTCACCAGATATACAGATAATGATTTTTCTTTGAAATCTTCTTTTAAAATTTGAAACCTAATTCATTTGGATGAACAACCTGTCTGGACCAAGCAAAATGGACCTATGAGGAACACAGAGCCAACTTCAGTGTGTGACAGCACAGCATTATTTGTTTCTCCATTCTGACACAGACTTCACAAAAGATTTATTAACCTTCATATATGTGTTTCAACAATGAATCGAATTAGATCATATCAACTTCAGAATGCTTTGATTGTACTGACTGACCTTCAGAGTACTAATTTCTCAACCACACATTAGTTGCTCTACAGACTGTGCCTCAAAATACTAACTATTGCATTATCAGATTCTTATTTTTTTTATCAGAGTCTTAAGTGGACACATTCCACTCCTACTCTACCTACTCATTCTTCAAAACACATCTTTAAACCTCATTTCATTGGAAAAGGAGTACTAATCTTATCTTTTTTTAATTATCTCACTGTCTAGTTACTTACAGTATTGGTAAGATTTGTATTAAATATGGTATTAGAGTTATCAGCAAAATTACAAATCTCTCATGCAAATCATTGCATCAGTATCAACCTTGAGCATGTATGTGTCCACTGTTTCATTAATGATGCATAATCTAGCAGGCAATAAACCAATATGCACAATAGTACTATACCTAAAACTCTGCAAATCAGAGAATATACTATTCATCTATGACCTCTGTACATGATTGAAACTTAGCATAAATAACATGGATTATTGCTAATTCACAATGCAGTGTTTGGGGAAGAACATTGTTGACTATGGAAGGTTGGGATTATTGGATCTAATTTCTTCCAAGTTTAAGAAGCTCTTCTGTTTAAAACAAAAGGAAAATAAAACTTTGTTCAGAAAATTATCCAGTCATTGTCACAGGCAGGCAGGATCAATAATAAGAAACTGACAATGACATTGAATGATAATAATAAAGACAAAAAAAAGTCTTGCTGCAGAGTATTACTCAATGTTCACCCAGAGAGAGACACAGAGACAGAGAGACAGAGAGAGAGAGAGAGAGAGAGAGAGAGAGAGAGAGAGAGAGAGAGCTATGATAATATCACCAGAAATGTTAGTGTATGAAAAAGATTCTTAGGTTTAACAAAACAAAAAATTAATGCAAACTACCCATTAACTGTAAACTTCTTCCTCATTTTGAACCTAAACTTACGACATAAGTCTTTCTAAGTGCCACCTGGAAAGCACAAGGGCCCAGGTTTGATCCCCAGTAACACATGCAGTGCAGCTTCAGAATCCTCGCAGGCTGTGCCAGCCACTGAAACAGGGTGTGGTAGCACACGCCTATAATCCCAGCACTAGGGAGGCTGAGACAAGAGGATCATTGAAAGTCTGAGCTGTGTAGTGAAAACCAGTAGCAAATAAACAAATTAATGATTACAATGTAAATCTTAGAAAAGGTATGGAACATAATTCCTACAAAATAAGAAAATATGAAATTGAGCTGTTAGATATGTAAATGAGGTTAAGATTTGTGTTTATATTTTCCCATCAAAGCATGGACAGACTTCCCAAAATTCTAAGATGGAATTACTGTCTACAGCAATCAGAGGAGGCTTTGGATAATTCACTAAATGTATAGTAACCCATATGGTTCAGACATGTGACAGTTGATGAGTACAGAGATATTGCATCTAAGGGCACAGATTTTAGTAGAAATGAAGTAGGCAAATGAATAGATGATAAGCAAAAGTGAGCAGAGGGCTAATAGAAATTTTGTACTTTCAGAGTATTTAACTGTTGCACAGGCTGAGCGGTAAGGACGCTTTCACAAAGTGTCACTAAAGCTGGATGTTGAAGAATGTCTGGAACAAAGCATGAAAGAAAGGCGCAAGATGTAATTTAGATTATATTATATTCATAAGTACAAATTTTTCAAAAAGATGCAAATAAAAGCAGAATAATATTAATTCTATGTATTGATTCAAAAACAGAATCATGTGAAGTTGGCCCCAATGCTAGAAGATGGACTATATGGTCTTCACAGCCAAATATGGTCCCACGGACCAGAAATAACCGTTAGGAAGTTACAATCCATTAAAGGCCACAGCACAGCTGTCAAATACCTTCATGGGGAGTGGAGACACCATGGAGAATTTCAGTCTTTTATTTTCTAGGTGATTTATACTGGGGCAAGGCCATCCCTATCCCCAATAGGTGCTCAGTGGAAAGCAGAGAAAATGAATAAATAATTAAGTGTGACACTAAAATAAAGCTGAAGCAGACTTAGCCCTCAGATAATGTACAAAACTAGGAGATTTCAGACTTTTGTATGGAATTGTACTATTTTAGTTTTGATTTGCTACACAAAAATGACCTATTTTTCCTTAAGTCCATGTTGACATATACCCACACTCAAACAAAAAAGAGAATGTGTCTGGATTGTCAAAATAGAGTCTATTTATTATATTTTAATGCTGCTCAAACTATTTCCAATATTTTGAGTCCAATCATTACAATTATTTAAGTTCATTTAGAAGCCCACTGCCCTCTTCTGTCCTTTTCTTTGCATATTTGAATTCATCTGGACATGTTCACTAGCTAAGGAAAGTTTTGTCATTAGGAAGTACTAGAAACAGAGCTGAATCCCTGTAGGTTTTTGATCCATTTCTTGACCTATTTTTAAAAAGTCAGGCTCCCCAGCTTTCATCCTACAGAATTTCTATCACTCTAAAATGTGCTGGTATAGTACGGTCACTTGCTACGTTATCTGGATCTGTTGCTCTGACTTTAGCAATGTACAGATTCTATTGGTAACTCTTCCTCCTGCTGAAATAAATAATGACTATTAGATAAAGGAGACTCTCTAAGAAATTTTTACAGAGTCTCACATTAAAATTTGTGCAGAATAAAATATGCTAGTGTTTCATACCATCTAAAGTTACAGCACGTGCCTTATTTTCAAATTTGACCATTCCTGAAAGTAAGTATTCTGAATCTCCATGTTCATAAGGATTCACTTTTCCTTTAAGTCTCGAACTTACACAAATATACCCCTAAATATTAAGAAATCCTGTTGTATTTTGGTTATGTAATCCAATTTGATTTTTCCCCTTAATAGGCAAGAGTAAAATTACGTCAGTATATCTATTATCCACTAGTTTGTTATTCAATGAAAAAAGTTAAATCCTGTTAGTTGTTAATGTGATTACTGAGAACTGAAAAGAAATCACTATTCTCAAGGTAACCAAAAAAAAAGTGCCATGTGTTTTAATGTATATTATGCACTTAAGTTAGTTTTAGAAGGTTCTCTTTATATTCCTAATAAGTTTGTAGAAAATAGAGCAGGGCATAGGTTTCCTGATGCTGTTTTTAATGACAATCATATCTGCCTTATAATGTTAATGTGTTCTTTAAGCTATGTGTACTCTGGCACCGAAGAGATGTTTTCACTTTCTGTGCTGGATCACTGCTTTTCAATATAGCCGAAAAGACTCTCTTGACTGGGCTCAGTTCGCAGCACAAAGCCAGTGATTACCAAAGGGAGTGTGGGTAGGAGCTAAACTCTGTAATCTCAACACTTAGAAAGTAGCTCGACATTTTCTGCCCAACATCTTTTTTCTCCTCATTTCTTTCTCTTATGTCATGCTCCCTTCCGAATCACCCAGTCCCAGGTTACTCCCTACCATCTTGCTTTAGTATTACTTTCCACACAATCCCAGTGCTTATCCCTAGATAAGCACAGTCCTTCTCTCAAGTCAGTACTGGACAAGGACCAGAGATAAGACCATTTAGTGAGTACCACGGGATCTAAACATTGGTGGGCAAAAGTGTGGAGTATGGCAAGGATAAATACACGGAAGTTAGAAGGGAAAAGAATGATCAAGAATAGAGACACTGCTCAAACATTACAAATGTTAGAAAAGTAATAAAGAAACTATCACAATACTTACCAGTAAAAGAAATGGAATGAAATCATTCCTAGTGAAAGGAAATCCATGCTTAAGTATTCTATCATGCTTGAAACAACAAAATACAGGTTTTTGAAAATACAACCAGTGTATTGTACATACATAAAACATTTAAGCCTCAAGTAATAAATAAGGATTGTCGTGAAAGCAGATAAACATAGCTTCCAAATGTCAGATTTCACAAATGTTAAGCAGGCACTAATATTGACTTGTTTCTTAGCAGGATGAATAATACGGAAAATGGAAGAAATGAACAGAGCAGCCACTGCTTTATAGCAAGGTAAATTTAGGGTATTTTTTTCGGATGAGAAGCCAATTTAAAATATTTGTTTCAGCTCTTAATGTTTCCAGCATACCCTTAGTATGTTCACTTGGTCACAATAGAAAGTAAGAAGTTTAATAAAACTAGATCTGTGCAATTTTCCTGAAAAAGTAATGTATACCAACATTTTGGAAAACTTTGAAAACATATTTTAATCATATAAGAATGGCCAGGAAGTGAAACAAATTAGCATTTTTGGTTTACTGGTCATGATTAAGTCTAATGTCATTGCACTGGGGACTGAGCCACTTTATTTTAGAATTTAGTATTTTATAAACTGTGTTGCATTAAAGTTTTACAATGCTATCTGGGTGAAAAAGCCCTCACATTGTTTCTTCTTCTTTTTGTTTATTGTGCATGGTAAATTGACAATACTTAAAGACTTTCTTTAAAAAAAAAAATCTGACCCTTTTCTTCCTAGACCAAGGAATTTTCTCCGTCACAGCGTAATAGAGCTTGAAAACTTCAGCATCAGCAGGGAAGGCAGGCACTCCTTAGCCAGCCACTGTGAGAGAGAGAAAATGCAATTAAGGCTCCCACCAGGGAGAGAGAACAGAACAAAACTTGCCTCTGCACACAGAGCCTTTTCTTCAATGCAAACTACAAGGCCTCACATATTGTGGTGAGATGCTCCCATTTAGGACAACACACTTTCAGATTTTCTCACAGCAGATCAAAGTAAATAATGCAGGGCCAGCAAACAAAAGGGAAAACTCCAGTGTGCTTACATGAAAAAGAGATTACAGGGGACTTACAAGTGCTTGAAGGAATAGATGACATTTTTTTTAAAGAAAATATAAAACTAAGATCTTTAAGTACAGCTGGCAAATAAAATCTTGTTGAGTTACATTAGTTAGCACGACAAGCCACAAGTGACCCTTCATCAGTGTGATATTTTTGTAAAAAGGCCAGTCTTACTATATTATTGTATTTTCTGAATCCCTGCTAATATATATTCCTGCTGATCCCATCCTAGGTCTTAGGAGTTTCAAAGCTTAAAGTCACACAACCGACAAAGGAAGTCACTAAAGTTATGAAACTTCTCCAATCAGTACCACAGAATACGCACAGCTCTCCCTGCACTGGGTAGATGTCACCTTGCCCCACTTCCCTCCTTCTCCTGAGGACAGTAATCTGTCATAAACAAGCTCCCCGCCTTCATAGAAGGACAAAATATGAAAACTCTCCTATGGTGGTAAATTTGGGTAGAGCCCTTTCCCAGGCACTGAACTTGGTCTTCTAGGTCTATTCTGAACTCTTGAGTCCTCCTGGCCATAGTTTATTCGTTCTTTTTGCATAAAGTTCTCATTAACTTTGTTGAAACTCTATAGAGGAAGCAAGGATTGAATATCACACTTTAATGCCAAATTTACTACAGCTATACAAAAGGGAGAGCGGAAATCTGGGAAGTTCATATCAATAAACAAAACATAAATGTTTGGAAGACTTGATAACTGAAAGAAACTTCAAATACTTTTTTTTTCTTTGTCTTTAAAAGGAATTTTCAAACTACAGTTATAGTTGTACTGCATTTAACTTATTTACAGTTTATATATTATATATATATGTATATCATATGAGCATATATATTCACTTCTAATATTATATGTTGTATAAATATTATACGAGTGTGACATATAAATTATTATTTATGTAGCTTATATTATATATATAAAATAAGTGTGTATGTGCCTACTTTCTATTGAGCTTTTGGTAGCTGATTATTAGGCCACTGATATAAAGAATGTCACAATCAAATAGATAATGTGACAAAAGATGATATAGCTTAGAATACATGGGAGTCAGATCTGCTTCAGAGCTATCATATTAGCATTCTTTTTTTTTTTTGTCTTTTTGAGACAGGGTCTCACTATGCAGTTGAGGCTGGCCTTGAGCTCACTTTTGTAGCCCAGGCTGGTCTCAAACTTGCACCAATCCTCCTGCCTCAGCCTCCCAAGTACTGGGATTACAGGCGTGATATTAGCATTCTTAAGAGTCAACCTGGGGTCGGGCGGGATGGCTCAGTGGTCTAGAGCGCCTGCTTGGGGAAGCTTGGGCGGCTTCAGGGACCGCGGTTCGATCCCCGACACCATATGCTGTGCCAGCCCTGCCCTCGGGGTGGGCTGAGCCGGCCATAATAATGAGTGAATAAACAAACAAAGGTTCTGAAACAAGAGAAAAAAATAATAAATTAAAATTTAAAAAAAAATTTTTAAAAAAAGAGTCAGCCTGACAATCTTGGAGGTTTAATAAAAAATGCTTTAATGTTTTCTTCAATTCACATACTGTTACTCTGTGTAACCTGAAACTACCTGGCTTTAGCCATTTACCATCTGTGGCTGGCCTGAACCTGTGGCATTCAAGTCTATGCTTTCTATGAATATATATATTCACATATGCATATATGTATGTATTAGCATACTTCATGACACCGCACAATGAGCCTTTTACTAGCATATTGCTAATAAAACATAACACACCTGCTCCTCCTTCTCTCTCTCTCTCTCTCTCTTTCTTTCTTTCTTTTGAGACAGGCACTTCCTGTGTGTTTCACACTGACCTTAAACTCCCTTGCCTTGAACTTGCAGCAAGCCTCCTGCCTCAGCCTACTAAGTACTGGGACTACAGGAATGCATCACTATTCCCCTCCTGTGGTTTTGACTTTTAAATGACAAATTTGAATAAATTAAAGACATTTGACAGACATGCATAGGCAGGTTTCACAAATAAAGCTGCATGCTAAAGTTGAATTTTGAATTGTTTCATATATCATAAATGAAGACCTAAAAGCCTGTTTTTACAGTAGCTTAAATAGAACTCGTATTTTTTAATCATTATAAATAGCCATTCCCTACAAAGACAATAATATGCCATGTATTAATTATTGTAACTGTCCTACTAACCTCTTTTGAAACTGTTTCATTGCTATTTTTTTCTCATTAAGATGAATAAAAATTTTAAAAATGAAACGAATTAATAGCCATTCCACTACTGATTTTAAATGTTTCTATCTCAGAATTACTTTCACTCAACTAAAACTTATTTATAGAAATCAAATCAATGCTGACAAATGTGATTCTAAGTTCAATTTAACTGCATTAATTAGAAAAGAGAAATATATATTATTAAAATTCTGCAGAAATTCAGAGTGAAAAATTCTGTATTGAGTTCTCGTCTCATTTCTTTCATATGGTTAAAGTTAAATTTATTTCCTTAACAGTCATATTTATCTTTAAAATTATTTAATTTTGTTTTCCTTTATTTTATTTATTTTTGTATTTTTAGGGAAGGGTCTACAGGATGTTCAGGATCTCACTACTAGATCAGACTCATAGTGATCTGCCTGTTTACAGCCTCCCAAGAGCTGGGATTACAGGTGTCCACCACCACACTCAGTATCAGTTGCCCTCTCAGCATGCCCTAGGGGCAGGGCTGGCAAGGCACGCCCCAGGATCGAAGCCCCCAACCCTTATGCCTGCTTGCAGGTACTTTAATATGTTGAGCTATTTAGCCAGCCCTGATCACCTTTAAAATATATGATTTTACTCTGTTTACAGCACAGTGAATTTAATTTACCAAAAAAAAAAAAAAAAAAAAAAAAAAAAAAAAAAAAAAAAAAAAAAAAAAAAAAAAAAAAAAAAAAAAAAAAAAAAAAAAAAAAAAAAAAAAAAACCCACTAGGTGTAATATGAAATCTGCCAAGTGCAAATGCAGTATTAAGCTGTCAATCACAGCTGATATTGCAGAGGTTCATTATTTAACTGAATATGAAGATTAAACACCCTCCATTATGCATATCAATGAAATATAAGAAGCAAACTTAATTTTAAAAGTTGAAAACTACAGAAAGATTTGCTTGGATTGAGGAAATGGAATTCATCCCATTTAGGCCTCTATGAATCTATCATAGGTGGTTCTGTAAGTCAACACACAGATAGATAAATAGATAGATAGAGAGATAGATAGATAGATAGATAGACAGATAGAGGGCCAAGGAAATAGCTCAGTAAAGTGCTTGCCTGGCAAATACAAGGTCTTGAGTTCAATCATGGGTACCATGGGAAAAAAAAAAGTTAGATTTTTAAGATATAAGTATTTAGGTGGCCTTTTACTATTATTAGTTACTACATCTCTGAGAGTGTATTACAAAAATTAACGCTACATCTATTGTCGGGCAATAGTTGTAGATTAAATGCTAATGAACATTTTAATCCTTGCTGGAATTAGTTCTGACATACAGAAATGTATATGCAAGCGACTGTTAAGCAATAAGCCTGGGAACTATGCAAATTGCATTTCCTCATACCATACTGTGGCTGAATTAGAATATTGGGCAGACATAAACAATGCAATCAATTTCTGACTTTTATTGAGCTTCTGTTTGACTTAGTATTCATTTAAAACAAAAAAAAATTGTTTCTCAGGGTCTGTGACATTGTAGACCATGAGATATTCAATGTCAGTGCTGGAATACGAATTTATTAGTCTATAAAATTTGACATTCTCTTATTTATTCACAGAAAGGACAAATATGATATTTTTTCATACTTACCAGGAATATCCACGAGTGTTTATGTGGCGCTCCATCTGGGGGATGCAAATAGTCAAAACTGCTTTACAATTCAGTAGGCGAAAGCCTGCTGAAGGATAACAAATGACTTCATGGAGAAACTGCTATTGAAATTCTTTCAGTATGTGATATTAAAAACAACTGAACAAACAGAGATAAGGGACAAATAGGATTTGAAACAGGCTTTTTTTTTCATACAGTGCAAAAGAAAAACAAATGAATGTTCTAGTCGAACCTATATATACCTTCTGGTGATTGCAGCGCATGGATTTGTCTCATGTGTGCAGGTTTTTAACTGAAGTGTCCTTAGTGGCCCAGCAAACACCAGTGGAACCAAGAACTATAGTTTTCACAAAGACCAAAGAGGCTAGAGGAGAGGACATTACTTTTATAGTTTTCTTTTTGATATGTGGCATAGTGCATAGGTATAGGGAGTTAATAAATATTTGATAATTAAGGTGCTATATTTAAGCAAGGCCCCCTTTTATGTATTATGTAAGCTTTAAAGCAAAATGTAGATACTTTAAGAACAAATGAAAACTAACAAAAAGTGTAGTGGAAAAAAAAAACTCATTTCATTCAATTCTGTCTTTTATCTAGAAAAGATGCCACAAATATTGGTTTCATAATCAAGTTAATATTTGCAAATTCTAGGCAATTAGGGAGGTGGAAGTGTAAGAAGCATGAACAGTCTTACTTTGTGATGATAATTTTTTATTTTTAGTTTTGAAGGAAAGGTAAAGGGCCATTTAGGCTAGGCATTCTTGTTTAGTTCAAGGGCTAGATCAAAGCCTCTAAATTTGCAAAGCAGTTCATAAAGCCCCAGATGCATGTTAAATAAATAATCCATACCAACAATACGTAAACATAAAATTGGCCAAACAAACTCAGATTAGTAGATCATCAGATGACCCATTATTTTCTTAGAAATAACCAATAACCACATAGCTAATTAACTTTCTGACAGGACATTGATTTCCAAGTATCTCCCAAGATAACAAATGTGTATTAAGATATAATGAGTCAAAATTTTCTGAAATATAATGATCATTTTTTAACATAAGTTCTTTAGAACTAATTCCCCATTTTTACTCATGAAAGCACAACTTGCATGAGCATTGGAGCTACTATAACATATTTGCTATTTCGGACACCTAACAAAGATTTAGAGTAGATGGATGAATATAATCTCCTGAGGATAATGTTGCATTACTATTTTCTCACTAACTTGTTTAATAATAATAACGTGGAACTGTTTGTAAGACTCCATATGAACTGAAATTTAAATAGTGACACTTTTATAATATGGTTATTGAGAAAACAAAACTTCATTTGAACACACTTACTATAACTTATCATGGTCATATTAGAGCTACTTTAAACTTACAGGAGAGACGATTACCTCAATACCATTTGCTTACATCACACACTTAGCCATTCAAGTCTAGTTCAGGACTGTTAAAGTCTGACTTAGCGCTGACCTACAAAACTTATTGCAGATAGAAATGTGGAACTACACCCCTATGAGAAACAAATAATTGCTCAACTGAAAGAAACATAAGTTCTAAAAATAAGTGTAAGTTTGCATTTTGGAAGTAGTGAAAACATGAAGATGATTATTAGTCTCTATGTTACACATTCTGAACTTGCTCACTGGTTGTATTTATTTTGCTTTGTGGTGAAGGTCAATGATAAATTTTGAGCATAAAGAATATAGCCCTCAAATAATTTTATATACAATGCAGGCTTAGAGAAGAATATTATAGAATTTGTCTGATAAACTGTTAAATTGAAATGTTTGATCGAGTGATGAGTCTGGTTAGATGTCTTCATAGTTTCAACCTACTATTATCTTTTTGTTGTTGTTGTTGTCCAAGGTTAACTTCTTTTCAATGAAATGTATGAACATGCCTCAAAGTAAGAAAAAAGGGCCAGCGACCAACCACAAGTGCATTGCATTTATTCTTCATGCTAGTTTTGAGATAGAGTTCTTGGCTCCCAGTGTTAACAGGGCATGTTCAACTGGGAGGAAATTTTATTGGTCAAAACAAGACCTGGCATCATGTTATCTGACTCCTCCTGCAAAGAGGGAAGACAGAATGAAAAGGAGAGGCAACAGAATGCAGTAGCTGAAGGCTACAGGCTCACTACCCTGTACCATAAACATAGCATTCTAGCTTGGAAAAGCTTTTGGTCTTTGTGATCTTCAATTCACTTCTTCAGTTAAAGAAATTTCAAATATAAGATAAATATTTTTATAGTTTACTGGAGGTAATGGCAATCACATAGGTAAATCTTCAGAAAGTGGTGTCATTGTGAAGCAGAAATTAGAAAACAGAGTAAAACTAGTGGGCAGTTTTACATACATGTCTAGAATTCTGTTTTCTTTTAGATTGAGTTTTATTTAGGAAGAACGTCATTAAATGTATCTATTGAAGAACTGAATTCGTATTACTCGCATTTGGAAGTTTCTTAACAAAATTATTAAAATTCAAGGAAAAGAGGTGATAAAATCATAGGTTTTAAAATTGTCTGAATTAAATTTCTATTTTAATGAGCAATGTAACTTTCCCTCCCTCTATCAAAAGTTCCTCATCTTTTGTTTTTGCTAAAAATCAAAAGGGAAACAATTTCACCTCATAAGCACACATTTATTCTCTATTCTGTGAATGTGTTTTTTCTTAAGTGAGCAAATAGGCCCAGATAGCTTAAGAAATTTCGCCAGGGTCACACAGCTACTTGGCAAGAAAACTGGAAGTGGAGCACAAATCACCATTCTGGTCTTAAACCTCTTCATTTCCAGTAATTACATTTAAAAATACATATTTTTAGACCTTGTGAAGGAGCTGGCATTTTACTATATGGTCATGTGTCCATGCTGTAAATAAAAGTTTGCTACAATCTTTGCAGTAAGGGCAATTAATTTCTTTTTTTTTTTTTTCTTTTTGTCTTTCTTCCTCTTTCCCTTCCTTTTTCCTCCCTCCCTCCCTCCCTCCCTCCCTCTCTCCCTCCCTCCCTTCTTCCCTCCCGATATCCTTCATTTTCTGTCTTTGTACATATATAGGAACAAAACATTGGACTTTTTAAGGTCCCACATTAATCAGTGGCACAAGCAGGACTCAAGCTCAACTGGCCAATCCTGTCCACTCCTTCTGTCCATCTTCTATTCATTTCAAAACCTCAGAGGCAGTGAGAGAAGCTGTGTGAGCCCAAGTCCCAGAGGCCAGATTCCTCTCTACCGTCAGACCCACCATAAGGCACCTCTCTCCCAAATGTATGCTTATGCGGAGTTCAGCAGAGAGGCTCTGTTCTAGGACTGCTCATGACCCAGCACCCTGTATCCAAATGTTCTGCTTGCATAGGTTTACCCATTAGTATCCTTCAAAAATAGCGACCTTTTCTAAAAGGGAGGCATAGTTCCTAAACTAACTTTGAAATTTTGATTTGAAGTTCATGTGTAAAGTCAGAGCGTCCCATGATTTTAACTGAAAAATAAACAAACAAACAACAACAACAAAAAAAACTACTGTTCCTTTCCAGGGGAATTTCATTCTGTAAGGTAAAAGATCTTCTTTCCCAAGTTATCTTTAGCATACTTGTGATTTTTCTAGCAAATAATGTACTTAGAACATAACATGTTTAAACAATAACCATGAATGGTAAA
Organism: Myocastor coypus; assembly: GCA_004027025.1. Classification (NCBI taxonomy): domain Eukaryota; kingdom Metazoa; phylum Chordata; class Mammalia; order Rodentia; family Myocastoridae; genus Myocastor; species Myocastor coypus. Next base: position 120,013 of record PVJA010000094.1, on the reverse strand, counting down.
GAAAAAAAAAAAATTCAGGGAGTCACATAGGTCATTCATTGGCTTTTCAATTAATTTTTAAATATTACTGAGTAATAGAAATAGAAGTATGAAATGAAAATTCTATCAAAAGATTTTTTTCTTATTTAGAAGCACATATCTAGACTGGCTTCTTTATTTGCCAAGAAAAATGATCAGAACATGAAAGGATGCAATTTAGCTAAAGACAAGAACTAATGCATCTCAGGTAAGTACTTAAGAATGATATAAAAGGGTGAGCAAATTCACATTCCTAACATACTTAGCTCTCCCTTTGCCCAGCAGTTCTAGGTTAAATCCACACTCTTCACACAGAGCTTCGTCTTAGCCTCTTTCTTTTTTTTTGGACTGGCGCTCCGGTGTGACTAAGTTATTAAGTTACACAGGCTGTTCTACCCTCCTGACTCAGGCTTCCAGCCTTCTAAGGAATGCCCCACCAGCCCCTGATAATAAGTTCATTTCATAACATTTCTTCCAAATCTTAAACAGCTGATGAAAAGCTTCCTCACATTCCCCATATTGTAACATGTTTATTTTTTCTCATTCTTTATTCTCTTTGCCTGTTACTTAAATACCTGAGCCCAGTTTCCTTCCCAGCACCTCCATGAAGCTTTTTTATTCCTTGTCTGTAGCCCCATGCATTCTCATTTTACACTAAAATCATTTCTCCAGAGCCAGATTCCTCCAAATGAAGTAAAGAAAACGTATCATTCACCCTTCTACGCACTTGGTATAATGCCTGATACCAGGCACTACATGGTCCAACTGCTGTAGTATGAATCACTGAGAAAAGAGCAAGAAACAAAACATAACAGGTACTGAAATCAGCCAAATATATTTCCAAGCCTCTTATAAGACATATGATCTTGACCAAGGTATTTAGCCTCTTCTACTTTCAGTCTGGCAGCTCTAGAGTGAGGTCCACATGTGTTCTACAGGATTGTTAGCAGGGCCAAAGGCCAAATCTAAACACGCTTATACGTAGCCTAGAATAAAACTTCCTGGTAGTAGGTGCTCATGGGAGAGATGCCAGAATAAAAATATGTAGAGCTCCAGGGGCATGATCAGCTAGCGTGCATTACTTACACTGGAATATATATATATATATATATATATATATATATATATATATATATATATATATATGCCAGTATATATTAGGCTAAACATAATGATAAAATTCTTTACGAAGGGGCATGAAATATGAGAAATATGAGATATGAGCATTCCAAGCATGGTGGTAGTTGTGCTTTCTCAGGCAATTTAAGAAAGGAGTAAGTTTTTTTTTTTTTTTTTTTTTGAATGCCTTATATTGTTAGACAAGATGCTTTTAGAAAGTTTATCTCAGCTTTCAGGTTTCAAAATCCTCAATCTTCCTAATTCTACAACATGACTTCCAAGTGTCAGTTATTTGCTTTGTTTCGTTCACCATAAAAAGGACTTAGAATAATATCACCTGTCTTTTTACACCAGATAAAAATAAAGGACATCCCCCAATCTCCTCTCTCTTAGAGCCTTTGTGCTGAGCTACACACCCAGGACATTTCATTTTTCTGTTTTTCTTGTGAGAGGAGTGTTTTTTTCTAACTTATACAGCCTGGATTTAACCTTGTGATCTTCTTGCCTCAGTCTCCCAAAGCACTGACTTTTCAAGCATGGGCCTTTGAACCTCATTGAGAATTGTTTCTTATCAGTAAAAATTATAAACAGATAAAACTATAGCCATTGTAAAAATTTTACTTCTCTTTTTATATCACACAGTAGATTACAGCTTAATTTGGTCAGTGACGAAACTTCTGAACCCACTACCAAGTTTTCAGTATGACTAGTTCCAACTGGAAATGCTACAGTTCACATTAATGATTTAAAGTTAAAAACTTTGACTTCAGAAAGATTTCCAGCATCTCTCCAGGCATACTTATTACAAAAAAGTTACTCATGTAGCAGGCAAACACACAGAAGTTTTATTATATTTCAAACTAATTATAATTACAGTGATTGATGAACAAATCACATGTTAAAAATCAAATAAAGAAGAAAATCACCTAGACACTTCACACACTTTGTAGAGACGAGTTGTAGGTTATACTAATTTGTTGGATAGACAGGTCGTGTAAGTGTAATCAATTAGAAAATTCACCATTGAACTTTCTTTTTTCTTTCTTTCTTTCTTTTTATTTATTTATTTTTTTCTGTACAAGGTCTCACTACTGACTCATAGTGATCCTTCTGCTTCCTACCTCCCAGGTTCTGGGATTACAGGTGTGCGCCACCATGCTGGGACTCCATCATTGGCTTAGCGTGCTCCAGAGCCTGATGGCATGGCAACCGGGGCCAGGAACCAAACCCTGGCCTCTGAACTTCCCTAAGTAAATGCTTAGTCTGTTGAGCTATACCTACCACTGGCCCTACCATTGAACTATCTTATAGAAAAATATTTTATTTTCTCAGGAGATCTTAGGACAGAGATAAGAAATTAGTTTTCCCTATCAATCCTCTCCTCTAAGGAAAGAAATTTACCATAGAATAACAAATATTCCTTTCTTACTAAGAAAAATCAACATTTTATTTCTTGGTTTTGTTTAATTTTCAAATTAAAACCTAACAAACCTAAAATAACACAAACCTAACATTCATCAACAGTTCCAGTATTGTGCCTGTCAATAATTGATCATTTCCTTACCTTGGATCTAATTAAACTAATTCTAACAGATATCTTTATTCATATACTGCCAGTTTTGGAGCTATGCTTTTCTTACTTTGTACTCACTCAGAGTAGCTTTAATACACACTCACACACATGCACACACTTTAGCTTTCCTGATCGCTTTAAATATTACTAACACATAATCCAACTTAACCCAAAGTGTTTACAAATTGAAAATGTGATATTTTCAGATGACAGATTCCATGGGGTTGGGGGGAGGAATCAGGCTGAAAAATCAGACACTGCACCCTAATAGAACTGAACACAGTTTGTGATAAAACAGTCCTGGTTAGGATAATTCCAGATGCTTGTAACAACCAGCACACTGCTTGAACTGGCTCAATCCTTAAAGGGTCAAAATTTATTATCATTTCAGCTCATCTAATAGGTAATGTTTTTGCCGAACAAAACCAATTCCCAATAAATTCTCACTGTATTTGTGTGCTATGATTTGATTTAGAGGCCTGTGGGGAGACACCATTTGGTAGCACCGGGACACAGAGGGGTAGGTGGTGTGAGGAGAGGTGGGGCTCGTGTGCCAGAAGTGTTATTGTGTCAGGTTGATTTATTGAGTGAGCTTCACTTCACCGAATGTTCTGAGATATTTATTTCCCTAAAGGCTCTGCAAAGATATGAACAGACCCGCATCCACAGATGTCATCATTGCTCATTTTACCGAGTCATGAAATTTTCTCAACTGCAATTTGTCCATCTAAAATTGCTGTAACAGAGCGATGTCAATGGCGGCATCCTTCTCCAGTGCTTTCTTCTATCTGAGACTCTGTTGCCACATTCAGTACTTCTGTGCAACTCAATGGCAATTAAAGTGACAGAAGAGTTTCACTGTCATTTCCAAAGAGTTTTTCAGAGAAGTTGCTCCAGTTTTTAAACTTCCTTTTCAGCCCCCAGATGAAATAAAACTATTTACAGAGAAAAGTTTTGGTACTGAAGGCAGAACCCTATTACCTGGTCAAAATTCGAAGGAAAACGTACGTATACAGAGAGGCAAACAAAAATAAAAAGCGGATTGTGTGTCACTATACCCTGAGTTTTGAAAATGTTTTGTCTCATTTAACCAGAATAAGCCATAAATTTCATTTCTTACTCTTGGGATGCACATTTATCTGTTGTTTTCCTTCTCTCTGACATCAAGCAAATGAATTCTGAAAGTTTATTTGAAAAGGAAGTTAATACATTCATTGCTTGAAATTTTTTCAAAACCAGTATGGAAATGTATGAAAAAGTTCTTCAAGTACATTGATAATGCCAAACACTGTGACTTGACTATTTCTTATAATCATATTCGGGACCTAGAAGAATGTCAATGCCTATATTAAATGAAATCTGTGTGCTTCCATTGTACGGCAGAATTTTTGGATTTATTTAAATATGTTAATATTTCTCATTATGCCATTAACAATAACCTTCATCCATTTGTGAAAAACATTTTGCCAAGCATGCACATAAAAAATTAGCAAGTGAAGCAAAATCACCTTAATTTGCTTTGGACCAGCAAATAACCAACTAATTTGCAGAAATCCCTGCCAAGCACTCATATTAAATGCTTCATGCTTATTTTATGACCTCTGCTGCTCTTCTCCTTCCCGGGCCCTGAATCATATGATCATTAACATATTGCAAGGTCTGAAACTTTATTTTTTACATTCTTTAATTAATGCCTGTTTATAGAAGGCCATAGGACTTCAGATCCAGTTAATGAAACTTCGCTCCCCCAGGCCTCTGGAGCCCAATAGAGAGCTCTCTCCTCTGTTGTTTTAGTAGCTTTTTTCCAACTGTTTGTTTATACACACTTAATTGATCTCTTTAGTCCCAGAAGCATTCCAGAGACACAACCTGTTTTGAGGCAAGCTAAAGTTTCCCTCCTTCCTTTTATAAAAGCCTTGGATGCCCAAGGTTATCAGTTTTAATTTTAAAGTTGAAGATTCAGCTTTATTTACACTGTCTAAAAGTAAAAACTGATACAGGCCCTGGAGTGTTTATTTTTACATTCATACATAGAAAAGGGGATCACAACTATACACTGCATATAATTATTTTGATGGAGAACTAAGTAATTACTAAATGCTGCTATGTCTTATTTTATGGCATTGAATAAATGCAGTCTTTATAACAAGTTGAAAATAAAAACAAATCAGGCTGCCAATGCATGAAATTTTCATGGCTCTTCAATTTACATTTTACATATTCTCTATGACAAGAATTTCTATTATGCTATTCTCTTTTTTCTGCTATAATTAAATTAAAAAAGTAATTGGCTGGTGCTGCACACTGCAGCAATGTCTTAATCACATAGACAAACAGTTTTACAATAGCTTACACCATTTGCCACATGGGGCAATGACATTATTGTACCAGACTATAAACCCGAGACAGATAGCACATACCAGCTCTCAACTATGGCCCTGGCAAGAGCGGAACACAAGGTTCATTCGGCACCCCCATTGGAACCTCTATGATGGAATTCCAAATGAATTAAAAGGAGCCCATGTCTGGCCAGGTGGTTTTGGACAATGCCAAAATTCCAAGCTTAAGAATCTATGCATACATACTTCCACTCTAGGGCGAGGATGGGTGCACAGCGAGTTGAAAACATATGGTTTCTCAATTATAAATGTAACATACATCATGCATACTGGCAATGAAACATCATTCCATTTTCTAATGAAAAATGCTCTTTTGCACACTGTGTATATGTATCATTTTATCAGTGTTGTTTATGGGTAGCTTTCTATTGATGTTCATACTGACTGGTGTACTGAGTTGCAGAGGGTGGGAGCACCAGAGGCACGGCCTCTTTGATGCCTTCCAAGAGTTTACACATACAGGATTTATGAGACCAGCCACCTAAATCTTGCTTTCACTATAGCTCACAGGGTGGTCTCGAGCTGTGGTAGCTCTCTTGGTCTCAGTTTCCTCATCTATAAAATCCGAACGTTGAGCCAGGTTATCTCTAAGGTTCCATTTGGCTCTTACATGTCATAATATCAGATAAACAGTGTTGCAAATGAATCATGATATCCTAAAATTAATTTTTAGCAGCTTCTTGACAGTCTTTAGACAGAACTGACTTATCTGAACTGTTGTACTGAACAGAGGTATAAAATACTAAATCATTTAGGCAAGTCTTAGTTCCTGTAACTCTACCACTGAAGATGTCTTTGTCTCAAAACAGATCTTTCTAAGGACAATATCTAAGGGAAAAAATTAAAATCAAATACAATGATTTCAGTGGCAGCAAGGAAGCAAAGAAGAACAGACATCTGAGAAATCTAATTCAACATAGCTGCAGTGCTAAAAAGAATTAAATAAATAAATGCAATTTGAAAGTCACAAGGGGAAAATGTAAGAGCAAAATCTATTTTATTTTATTTTATTTTTATTTTATTTATTTATTTTTTTTTTGGTCTGGTCTCGCTATGCAGTTGAGGCTGGTCCTGAGCTCACTTTTGTAGCCCAGGCTGGTCTCGAACTCGCACCGATCCTCCTGCCTCAGCCTCCCGAGTGCTGGGATTACAGGTGTGCGCCACCACGCCCGGCACAAAATCTATTTTATAGATAAACCTTCTGCATTGTTCTCAAGGAAACTGTTTAAAAAACACTGAATTTTAGAAGTTAACCATTTCTAGATTTTTTAATTGTTTAGTGATAACATTTGCTCTTTTACAATAGGTAAATTTTCTCTCTGCTGTGTACAGCGAAAAGTAGATATAGGAGATGAAATATCACCCGGAGAGATTTTTCTTGAAGTTCATAAAATTAAGGTGTTCGCTGTCACACCTCCACTTGATTATTTAACTGGAATTTCAAACCTTCATTTAGCTAAGGCTTCTGAAAAATATTAAATGACTCATTATGATAAAATATAAGCGCCTTTCCTATAATGAAAGTGTCTTATCCAACAATTCATTTTAATAGAATTTAGCTGTTAGTTTGAAGTCCTCTGACATTGTTCTTTAATTACTTTAATTATTATCAATAATTTATTTCCTTGGAAAAATTGTAGCAAATAAGAAGAAAAATTATATGGCTTGCTACAGGAAAGGAAGCATCACACATGAACATAATGGGATATGGTTAATGTCCTACTTACTAGATAGTCGTCAGTGAAAGGAAATAGAACCAAATTAAAGGAATTTATGTATTTTAAAAGATATAAGGTATCTTAACAAGTTTCTTCAGTACATGCATACTCAGATAAACATTCACACGCACACACCTGTGATTTATGGGTTCACGCATGACAGAATTTTCTAGATTTTGTTAAATTCCCTTTTTCCTCACATCACCACCCTTTCCCAGAGTCCTCCATCAGAACTCTCTGCCTTATGTAAGGCAAATGCAGTCATTCCTAGCAAGGTGTTCAAAAGCTGAAAGTCTTCAATCTTCACACAAATAGGGTGCAAATCAAATCTTACGATGGTATATTCAAGCTTTCAGGATCTCTGTTTGCCACCAGAAATGTCAGACTTTAGTACCTACTAAGCCATAGATTTATGAGGAAATGCTTGTAGATTGACAAGCAATTTTGCAACAAATGCATCTTCAGCGTTAGATTCACAGGAATGTTTAGGACATGCCTAAATGATTTAGTATTTTATACCTCTGCTCAAAAGAACAGTTCATATAAGTCAGTTCTATCTGAGGACTGTCAATCAAGCAGAAACCAAAAGTAATTTTAGAATATCATGATTCATTTACCAAAAAAAGTTTATCTTTAGAATTCAGGAATTTGTAGTATTAAACTGATAGGCAAAGTTTAAAATGCTTTGAAATAATGCAAACTATTTTCTTAGTTAAATATAGAAATACAGATAATTTCTGGTTACTTTTACTTACGTGTTGCCAATATTTGAACATATGCAAAGTTTGAATTGTTTCCCACTTGCCCCAGACATTAAAATGTAATTCCTTTTCTTAATATGCCACCCTTTGGGGCAAAGAGTTATAATAAACACCTCACAGTCACACAGAATTACAATGTTCTTTATCTCGCCTAGTACTAGAAAAAAAAAAAAAAAAAAAAAAAAGAAGAAGAAAAAAGAAAAATTTCCAAAGGTTCGAAATCCTGAAACCTGTAAACAAAATCTGTGGAGCAGATAAAATTTTAAATGGCACAATGCAATTAAAGCTGAATTCAATTTGAGCGCACCCTGTCCATCTGTCAGAGAGAAACAAAAGCCGAGGAGCTCCATTATTGCTGAATCCCTGCTCTTGTTAATTTGCTTGCTGAGAGATTTCAATTTCTAGGAAGTGCACAAATTAGTGTTCAGTCAGGGCTAGATCCTCAGTAAGTATAAGCAGATGGTGGAAATCAGCCCTAATCAAGTGGCCAAAGCCTTTTTTTTTTTTCCTGTCTGATTAAAGCATTTTAATCCTTTCAGATTGTCTGCTTTTTTAGCAAATATTCATCATTCTTTATTTTTCTTATATTCCAGGATGGATTGAAATTTAGTCTATGAACATGAGAGCGAAAATTAACTTTGAAAAATGTACTTACCTATCAATATCTGAGGGACAAGCAATAGTCAACTGGATTTGTGAGTCCATTTAGTTCCTTGTTTCCTATTTTATGTTAAATAATTGTTTAAATCATTGTTGTTATTCATGCCAGTATAGGCCAGGGACATTTCATTTTTTTCACAGAAATAAATTACTGGGGAAAGGCAAGGAAAAAAATTCTGTATTAAGATGAAAGCTAGCAAAACCTGAAAAATCACAAAATGTAACATGCATGTGCCAATCTAGCACCCCTAGGAAAGGGGGAACAAATGTTTGCTTCTTTATAGTAATGTAAACTAATGATTATACAAAAATGTTAGGGAGGATATGCTTAAGCAAAACAAAGAAGAATTAGTAACTAACAGGGTTGTAGGTTTCTTTGAATAATGAAAGCAAATTAATACAGAACAAAAAGCATATCACTGCTTTCAGAATATGGTGCTAGCACTCAAAATAGAAAATTATCACAATCACTACAAATATACTGTTTGGTTATATTAAAATTTTGTATAGATAATTATAAGCCAAAGAACATAGGAAGCAAAAATTCTAAAAATTATTCAGAGAAGCACTGCTATGATTTAACTGTGAAGAATTCAGCAAACAGTTAACCAAAACAAAAAGTCCTTCTGCATCCAATATTTATACGGGGTAGATGAAAAATAAACTTTCTTAATTGCATGAAAAGTGTTTATGATAATAACTTGTGCATACAATGATAAACTATATGAACATACTTAAAGTTGAGCCTTCCATGCTATGTGGAAACTTTCTTTAAACATAGACACAACGGTGAATAGCATTTATGGAGATTAAATGCCAGTGCAATATCCGAAAGCACTTTTGAATAAGCTCAGACTTTCTGATACAAAGAAGATGTGTTACATTCCTGGAAGTGTATGAACATCCTGTTTAGCAATTTCATTGCACAACTGGATTCTTAACAAACACCTCACTAACAGTTTGACAAACTTATGGCTGTTCTTATACATTTCTGCTGCCTATGCTTTAATAAGGACAGGGCCTAAATAATTGGAATTTTCATTTCTTTACTTGAAAACTTAATTTCAGTCTGGAAATTTTAAGCTGAATTACTTTTCATAAACTATTTCTATGTAATGGCACTCAGTTGAGATAGTTGCCCACAGAGACAAATTTACCATGTGTAGAAATTGAAAATAATGTACACAAGAATCAATATTCCTTATCTATACCATTTACCCTGTACCTTTTAAGTGATCCTCTTGTCCATGAGATATTTCCCTGAATACTTCATTTAAAAGTAAATCAGCAATAATGAAAGAAATAAATCTATAAATTTAGAGAAAGGAGGGGCAGAATATGAAAGAGAAGAAAAGAGAAAAGCATTTGAAAACCTCATGGATAAACTACACTTTCACACCATTTATAAAGACTAAATTAAGCATAAATCATCTCAGAAGGACTTTAAATTTGTCTTTCTTTTTTTCATCCATTCACTACAAGTGTTATCTAGTAATGACTAGCATGGCTCACATCTCAACACCCTTCTAGGAAACATTCTTAATGCCTTTGACCCTGCTAGATTCTTAGATGTTTGGTACCATGATGTGCCTAGAACTAGATAACTGATGATAAATTACTGTGAAATGCAGTTGCTAAGCTAAGAAACTACAGGTGTGTGAGAGGATGGGTTGGCTTTCTACCCCCTGTTCAGTGTAGTGCTGTAGGAGACCAAAGCTATTATGTGCAAGAATACCCATATCATACACACCCATTGCCATCCTTTCTGAAATCGCCAAAACTAAATTGGCCTACTATCCTCTCACATGGTCTGTCTCATAATTTCTTGTTTTGCTCCCCGTATATTTCCAGATTATTTTATGTTGACTAATACTGTATTTCCTCTCCTGTGTAAGCCGGAGCCAGTATTCCATGTTCTTCTTTCTTGAATTTTTAGCTAAATTTTATCACTCACTAACTACCTCAAAATGACTTCAACTCCCCAAGGCCCGGTCTTTGCTCTTACCATGCCCACCATCTGGAATACCACTGTAAATAAGCTCCATCTTTCAAGGTACTAACCAAGATATGTCTAAATACCTCCTTCCAAGTATCCTTCTTTTCCACTGCAGGCTAGCTTCAGTGGTGCTGCACTGCACAATCCAGTAGGAACTGGTTGTATGTATCTATTTAACTAAAATTAAATACATTTCAATATTCCTTCACCAATTGTGCTGCCCCACTCCAAGAATTCAATAGCCACAAGTGGCTACTGGCTGCTAATTTTGCAGATACAGGCTATTTTTAATTATCAGAGAAAAAAGTCTCCCATAGCTCCATTCTAGTCAATGCAAGGTTCAGATTGAACTAGCATACAATTGCCATCAATGCACAAGGAAACTAGGAAACAGAGAGTTCTGAAGGCCACTTTCACACCAGTTTGGAGGATGGGCAGATATACACACTTCAGTATACTATAGGGGAGGTTTGGGTGGCTTCCGAATACTCCTCATTTGCTATTCCTGTCATACTAAAAGCCACCCCAAGTATGCCAGGACAATTTTCTGATACTTCATATATAATTAATAGTGGTTAAAGAAATTTATATGGCAACTGTTCTGAAGAAGCTTTAATTCACACTTTCAATATTTAAAAAGGCTGCTTGTCACGGCTGGTAGGAATAAAATTAAATCCACCAGCTGTGGTTTGTTTTTGAGGAAAAGACATAACATTTTATTTCTGTTTTGTCTGTCTTCCTTGTAAATGCCTGAAATGCAGCATAGAAATGTACGGAATACACTGGCTTATCACAACAGCTTTCTAAACTGTATCTTAAAAAAATTAGGTGTAAGTTTTAGTAACTTTCAGTTGGAAGTTTTTCTTTTAATTGTAATTTAATATGCACAGTTTTTATATTTGGCTGGGAAAGTAGAGGTAATAATTTGATTGCTTTATAATTTTTTCATGATTTTCTTTTTCATGAAAGGACAGTCAAGGACAGTGTTAAAACAGACACTCAAACTTTACATTTATTATAACTTTGAAATTGTTTTAAGTAACTTCATCCTAGATTATTATTTTTTGTATTTTTTTGTTTTTTATTTTGTTTTGTTTTTGTCTTTTTTGAGACAGGTTCTCACAATGCAGTTCAGGCTGGCCTTGAGATCACTTTTGTAGCCCAGGCTGGTCTTGAACTCACACTGATCCTCTTGTCTCAGCCTCCCAAGTGCTGGGATTACAGGTGTGAGCCACCACGCCTGGCTTATCCTAGATTATTTTAAATTGACCAGGTTTATAGCCACATAGGTCAAGATTATTTTGTTGGGACTTAAGTAGTTTTTATGAAACATTCTAGATTCATAGCAATGGCTTGCATAGATTCTTTTTGATATGAAACATACACTGCCATAGGAAAGTAGAACTTAATTATCACAAAATTCTTCTACAGTGTGAGAAAACAGTCTTATAACTTACTTTTTCAATTCCTTTTAATTAGGAAATTTTATTCTGGTTTTTATAATATTTTGTCTCATGAGTAGTCAGCTACTAGTAACTGGTCTAAGTACAAAGATTCATGTGCAGAATGTGGAGATAAGTCTATATCAGAACTTGTGAATGTCTTTCTATTCAAAATCAAATTATTTAAGCCATAGTAATAGTGCATGTTAGAGAGCATCTCCTGATTAGATTTCTCAATGCCCATCATTATTTCATAATACTACTAGATCATGCTTGGTCTACATACCCCCAGTTACTCTTCAGAACTTTTATGTTATTGTCTTCCTCTGTTCAGTCCAAAATCTCCTTGGATAAAATGATTTATTTGAATTAAATCCAAAATGCTAGACCCCTTCCCAAAATATCATGACCTTTACATTAACATAAAATACAAATGGTTAATTACTTCCATGAGATGATCATGAATCAATCTAAGAATCCTAAACTGAGATAAATTTATGTTGTGGTACAGGAGCTGTGGCAAGAACACCATCCTAGGCTCCCAGGACACAGGATAACTCTTTAGGGCCAGAGGCACCTGCATGACATAGGCAGGTTCCTAGAATGAGCAGAAATAAAGTATGATGGGGAGCTACTGGTGCAGGATAGTTTTGTGGAAAGCCATTCCTGCTTTTGCAGAAAGGAATGAAGAAGTTCCATCAGAATCATTATTTCAGTACATGCAATATTTATACTAAATTACTGTCGATTAAAGCGTAGGTTTATATCCAAAAACAACAACATGCCAATAAAATCATTTGCTAATATATTTATAGCTCAGAACTGTAGCTGAAGTGAGACTAAAATAGAGAGCCCTCATGTTTGCCAGTTCATTTGCACTTTCAGCACCCTTGTCATTTTGTACTACTCTGCCAGTATTTATCACAGATTGCAAAAAGAAAAAAAAAGCCTGAGTATGTAAAAATAGCAGCTGTTATTTGCCATTAACAATTGGGCAACTTCATAAATCTTTACAAACTCACCAAGAAAACAAAAGTATGTGCTTTAAGACTGGTCAGAGAAAACTCATTCTGTCTTTGAGGCAAAAAAAAAAAAAAATCCTCATTTCAGTTGTAATATCTTTTTTGCTGACAAAAGATAAGACTAACTCTACAGCTTTGAACATAGTATCACATTGATATTAACATGAACTTTTGAGAACTAATTTGCTAAAAATTGACAGATAATTACAAAGTTAAAAAAGTGATTCTGTACCTCAAGTTTGAGTTCCATCAAGATAATTTAGAATACCATTCAAGTCAAACTCCCAACCATTTATTGGATATGAATGTTTTCTCTGTGACTCTAATACTGCCGGAGTAAATTAAGTTAAAAGGCTTTCGTAATTCCTAGTCTTGATTATTAATGTTACCAGGTATCTCCTAACTATACTTCCTGGATATCAACCTCATCAGACAATGTGACCAGGGTAGTAATTTAATTTAAAAACACAACTCCTAGCCGGGCGTGGTGGCGCACGCCTGTAATCCTAGCACTCAGGAGGCTGAGGCAGGAGGATTGGTGCGAGTTCGAGACCAGGCTGGGCTACAAAAGTGAGGTCAGGACCAGCCTCAACTGCATAGCGAGACCCTGTCTCAAAAAAGACAAAAAATAAAATAAAATAAAATAAAATAAAAACACAACTCCAACCATTCATCTCCTTTGTTTAATATTATGATACATAAGACAAATCTCTCTCACTGGAGATAGAGCCTAGGCGTGCCAACTGAGTGCCAACTCCAGCCCTTTTTCAGTTGGAAACGGGGCCTCACTAACTCCAAAATTGCATGGCTAGGCATGAATTTTTAATCCTCCAGGACCATCCTTCCAGAGTCGTGGGATTGCAGGTGTGAGCCACTACACATGGTGGTAAAGATTCTTTTTGATCTGACCTTAACTGTGTATTGAAATCATTTCCCTACTGAGTCCACCACATCAGCCTATGCCATGCAGACCTCAAGTCATTTTCCTTTCTGTATCTACGTCTTTGATGGGCTTTGCCTGTTGCCTTACAAAAGTACTTTTAGAGTCTTCAATAATTAATTTATATTCGGTTTCATATTTTGATTCCTCTTTGTAAAAGTCTCTGAACGATTCTGTTGTTGCTATTCATGAACTTGTTTCCTGTGACTTTTATTATTGGCCACAATTATCCATTTTATGATTATCCTTGATTAAATTAAATGACTGTCTTCACAATTTCTACTATACTTTTGCTATTTCCAAAGCTCTAAGGACATTTTCTAGCACTTTGCAAAGTATTCTCGTACTGTTATAAACAGAAAAGTAATCAACCAAGAAATACAAGCATCTATAGAGACGTTAATGTAATGTATTTTTGCATCCTTCTTAGAGGTGATTTGAATATAACATCATAGAATATAAGCTATCATGTTCCTTATTCTGTTCAAGGTCATTTGGTCACTGATTTCAAAGGCCCCTGTGTCTTAAGCCAGGATGTCATCCTGCTGTATAGCTCCAGCCTCGTTTAGCCAACAGAATAGGAAGTATCATTAGTTATTCAAGGTAAAACTTTGAAAAAAAAAATGTGACTAAGACGTTTTGACCTTCTCTTAGTCAGGAAATGCTCTCTGCATCTTTATGTTCTTTCAAATATAATTTGTCTAAACTGTCTGAAGTAAATCAAAAACTATCACTCAACTCTCTCTGTAAAAAGGGTAAATTTTAATTGCAGAACTTAAAACCTCACAATTAAAAGCTGTGCTGCTACTTAAAGCCAACACAAACACAGGAATGGATAACGATGCATACAAATTAGATTTCATGACATATTTGTAATTCTGAAGGATATGCTAAAGCACAGACCATGTACGTGCCTCAAGTATTTCAAAATGAAGAATAAAATGGGAATGATTGCTATAGTTTTATTAAGTTTTGTCACTTAATAACTTCTGACCATCAAAATCTCTTACCTATTGATGTATTCATAGCATTTTTCAACAATGAAACAAGTATATGAAGGTAAATTTGTTATTATCCTAGAAAAAAAGTATTTAGAATCTTTTAATTTTATTTAACATGAGCATTTTTGAACTTAAGTCAAAAATACTGTCATAGGTTGACAAGTAAAATAATAAAAAACCTTACCCCACATATAAAGAAAATGACAAAAGAAAAGAAATGAATGTCATTATGATTAGACATACACTGTTATCAATTTCCCCTTTCTTGTGAGCAAGGATGCACTGCCTGCTATATGAGGCATAGTCTTATTTAATAACTTTATGGCAAAATATATGTGCTGGAATGATAAAATTTTCATAGCACCAAAACTAATATGACTTACAAGTATAAATTTAAAAGAAAAGACATAAGGTATAGAGTGATATTATAATTATATACTAATTAATATGAAGATCCATGTTTTGACTACTAAGCCTTTTAAATTATAAGGCTCTAGGAAATTGATCGGAAAAAAAGGACTAGAAGCTTTTCTAATACCTAGAGAGGTCACAGTAGCAAATGTGTGGTGTGGGTGTGTGTTGGTTCAATGTGTAGAGAGAAAAACGAACCGCTGAACTGAAAGAAAAATAATACAGAAAAGCACAGAAGAAGAAATCCTATTGAGCACCAGGTCTTCCAAGTTTACAAATTTGCAAAGATTAACAATCAATTGTTAATGTAACAAACACCACTTAGTGAGATTATTAAATACCAGGCACTGTACTTGATATTTTATGTGAATTATTTAACCCTCACAAAAGCATTCTCACAGCTGAGAGACAGGTACAATGGCATCGGAGAGGTCAACACTTGAATTCAGGTTTACCTAAGGCCTCAAGCACTGCCCTTAGGTCACACAACACTTACATTAAAGCATAGTGTGTTGGGCGGGGAGTTTTGTTTTCATTATACCCAATCACCGATGTGCAAATGTCAATAACAATAATCTAACTCAACTATGTAGTAAGATTCCAGCAAATAACTGGGTTTGTGCAGAACATGATTTAACATGGACTGCTTTATGAAAGAGCTTCAAATCCAAAGAATTCAGTAATTAAGATGTAAATAATTGAACTAGTGACAATATATACACTGAATTCAAATGACTATTTTAAAAATTCTCAGTAGAAAGGGAAAATACTATGAATTTGCTACAGAAATGGTAGCGAAATGATAAATGAATTGCTGTAATCATTTAACACAGTGATATCTAAAAGCTCATACAGCTTCAACTTCATTATTTTTAACAAAATGTACTATGATACAGTTACTTGTGGAGCACACAGTGCCATAAATAATTTAAATTAAACTACACTTCTCAACATAAATGAACAAACAGGTTTTATGATGCACTACGTTTTATGATATTCTTGATTCTTTCTGTGTTTTGCTTAGCTGCTAATTCCCCAAATACTGTAATCTGCAATGGTTCTTATATTTGTTAATATAGATTATCAACATTCTTTCTTAACAAGAAAATCAGTAGATGCAATATTCTACTGAAATAAAACACTTCTTCCCTAATAATAGTCTGTGAGTGTATAATAAATGTTATTTTAGAGGAAACAGAAAAATAGTTAACTTCTTTTTTACACAAATTCATAAGTTACACCCTCCTTTAAGATGTCAGATTGTATGTGGGAGACAAATAAATTGCTGCAAATCTATGACTTTCCTCAGTATAACTAACATATCAAAATTTTGATATGGATTTCTTTGATATTACTGAATAACATATATAAATGTAAAATGTTTTATTCAAAGCAGGTACTATACCTCTTCAGTAAGATCCAAGTGGAATTACCACAAACATTTGAAAGCTAGTTATTTGAAATTGAAAATTTCCTTACTAATACTGTGCCAGAGAAGCTTTAAAAGAGAAATCTAATGCCTCATATACTATAGCCTAAATATAAAATACAAGTTTCTATGTAATACAATATTTCCCAGAATTAGTACAATTTTCAGGTGCTACTACACACTCTATTTGTGACTTTTCCATTACAGTTCATGTCTTAACAAATAATAAGGGCTCTTCTGAAGCCTGGAGTTCCTCTACTAACCACTAATTTGCTATTTCAGTATTCACCTGTTGAACCTGTGAGAGCTCTGGGGTAATCTAACAGGGAGAACCACACCAAAACAACTGTATGTTCTTACACCTGAGGCTGGTCCAGCAAGGAGTATCCTTCCCCAACTATATGTTCACTCTCCCCTGTGAGTCTGCTGCAGTTACCAAGCAAGATGAGGTCACTTCCAAGCATCCTTTGGCATTACCCACTGGATCACAGCACAGTGGGGTAGCTGCTAAATACAGATAAGGATCAGGTATCAAGAAGACTCTTCTTAGAAACTACAAACCACTGTCAAAGATATTAAAATATTTTAAATGCTGATTATTATTGCAAATGAGTCTTAAGCATCTATAAATTAAAAAGGAATGAATGTAAAAGATTTTGCTTCTAGATAAAAGAGGAAACATAGCAAGAGAGCAAAACCCTGCACTTATGTACACAGGATGAATAAGATATTGGTCCTAAGAACCTTCAAAAAGGTTCATCACACTGATCATAGCACCATGTAACACTAAAACTATGCTTGGAATGCATGTCACTCTCGTCTTTTTGATGTGTACTGCTCCCAATGTAAACTCAGTTACTGTTATACTCTCTCTCAAGAGTATTAGTTGAAAGTAAGAGACTGGCCCAAATACCATAGACTTGACAGGCTACATTTTGTGTTTCCTTGAATTTCAAAATATCTGTGTAAAAATTGTGCAACTGCTTATATTACATTCTATGGAGTGTTATTAGACTATCAATGATTGTCAGAAAATATCAATTCCAAGCTAAGTCAAAGATGTTTAATATTCAGAAAGCCAGTGATGATAAGCTCAATTACCTATGTTATAGAGTAGTAGTACCACGAAGCTTTTCTGCTGGAGGGTTGAGAATATAAGTTAACAGAACAAAAACTAGAGAAAAAGAAGGACTATGAGGATATCCAACATTTTGGCTCTAGCCCTTCAAGGTCAGTAAGGACTCAGGACATAAGAGAACCTATGCTGTAATACCCTATAACTCAGAGGTGTCTCAAATTTTCTGGTCAAGGAGATTATGGGACCTCAGAGGAAAGGGATAAATGAACTATAGTGTGTCTAAGGAGAGTTACCCAGAGAAAAACATTCTCTTAGGCTTTCACAGAAAGCAAACTGGCCAAGCAATGGCCATGACTCGTCCCGAAGGCTGACACTAACAATATTTCTACAAAGTACTGTATATGGTCCCAAACTTAATTCTGAGGGGATTTGACCTTGGAAGATACAAAAGATAAATGTTTTGTTATGCAGGTCTTGCTTTGACTTGCCCTTGATCACCCAGCAAAAAAGCTTAATTATGAGTCATGAAACGCAGAGCCAGATTGGTGAGATGAGCCGTAGGAGGCTTGGATCAATAGCCTTCAACATTGCAAGTTTAACTGGTGGCCCACTGCAGTTGTGGAACATTGGACTGTGTATTCATCTGCTTCCTCTTAATTCAAAGAGAATTTTTTTTTTCTTTCCTTAGCAACATCAATAGGGAGGTGAGTCATGCCCACACACTGTGCTCTGTATAACTATTGTGAGGACAATATACAACATGTCAACTGTTAAAAAAAGAAAGGAAAAAATTTAATGTTTATTGAAAGTGTTAATGTTTAATTGTTTGATCAATCTTATCACCGATATCTATTAATCTAAACTGACCCGATGATGATATGTAATATAACCATTGTTAAATTTTAAAAATAAATAAATAAAACAATAAAATAAAATAAAAAAACTGTAAAAAGAAAGATTTTGCTTCTGTCCTTCATTATTCTTAAACATTGTTTTCCTGTCAAGTATTTTAAATTATCCAAAACCTGATGTACAGGGTTGAGGATGTAGCTTAACAGAATTGTGCCTGCCTGTCAAACTTGAGATTGAGAGTTCGATACCCAGTACAAATATATATCATAGTTGACTTGTGCTTACTGTGTTTATTTTTGATTTGTGATTTTTGATAAATTACATAATCAATAGTCAAATATTAGGCAACATCCTCTAACTTTGTACAGATTTTTAGCAAAAGTACAGTGTACTTTGAGCTGTAGCCACCATTTCTAGTATTTTGCCAAAAAAGTTAAGCACAAAGAGAAGGAAAGAACCCAATATATGACTTCTAGGATCTTGTAGAAAACATGTAGTCCTTTTTCTGTCTGGTACTTATGAACCTATAAAAAATGTGATCTTTAAGACACAAAGGGAACAAATATTGTCCAAAAAGACACTCAACAAATGTTATCCTGACAAGTCCGTAAGGGTTTACAATGTTACCTAGCATGCTGTTGGCATTCTTATAAGCAAATAAATTAAGGGAAAAAATTCTGCCAAGAGAATTGATGTGTATGCTGAGCCTATCAAGTAGTCAAAGAGCCAAAACTGGCACCATCATAATCACAAATTAAAATAAATTGAATATTCCCTCGCTTGAAATTTATTTCTCACATGGACTGCAACACTTAATCTCTATGTCATGCTAATATATATATATATATATATATATATATATATATATATATATGCATGTATAAAATGTATTAGCCACACAGATCTATGACATTAACCTGGAATTTTTCTTAGAAGAAGAGGATAAATTGTGCGTCGTAAAACAGGCAAACACTTTGAAAACACTTATTCTTACCATCATGACCCACTTTATGATTTAGATATCTACATCACCTAAACTGCTATTGATATTCAAAGCAATTCTACCTAACCAGCAAGGCTAAAAACCTCAATTAGGAAACCTCAAACTGCTAGATCCACACCAGTCCTGCTTCTTTAAAAAATGTGAAAACTCACAGCTACTCTTCTGCACCACCACTTCTCAAGGAAAACATCTTCCTATACATGCTTTATGTATAGTCTTACTAAAATGTTGTCTGGTACTATTTTCCTAAACATATTCAGACTTTTCAAGCAAGTATAATTAAGCTCATCATATTAAAAATATTACATACTTCCTATGTTGTAGGAACTGATCTCGGCCATCCCATGCATGAGAGTCCTAAATACTGAGTTTTAATATTTTTCACTTAAAGAGAAGTAAACACTAAATGTAATTTGAAAGCAACCCAAGTGTATTAAATTGATAGTCATAAATACTGTTTATAGAACTCTTCAAAAGGATCATTTTACCCAGAATAACATTATTAAATGTCAAGGAATCTTTCAAAGTAGATATAATTCTACACATAGGATGAAGACACAGAGCATCTCACGTGTCAGGTCTCAAGCCCAAGGATTTACTCCACATGGACCACAGAGTCAACGGCTCAGAGTCCAGCAGCATACTCATATCTCCCCTGATAATAGCCCTGTGTTCCCACCTCTATTCACAGACATATCTCATATCTCTACCAGTGAGGCTTCCTTTCTTCATTCTATAGGAGAACTCATTCCCTTCCAGCTCAAAGAGTACAACTGAGACAGGAATGTAACCACAACCCACAACAAGTTTAAGAACAGAGCTACAACATGATCTTGCTGAGCTGGTTCACATTCAAGTCATTTAACGAGTGACTTCCCAGAACATTCAGAATAACACCTACAACTCTAAAACAGTGCAATGTCTATGAGACAGATCAACATTTAAGTGGGCAACCTTTTCTCAGTCACATGCTGATCACATGCAAATGTATAATTTTTAGAGTTAGAGAAAGCAGAAGATTAAGTCCAGCGACTTGCTTCTATAGATCAAGAAAATTAAAACCCAACTGATGAAGCTATGTATTCAATAGCTGATGCCAATTTGGGAGCAGAACAAAAGATAAAATTTCCATGGTAAACCTTGGCAAGCATCTCTCCTATGGTGATGAACTCTTATAACAATTACTGAATGGTAAAGGACCAAACTAATACTAGTGATTATATAAGTGGATTACATTCTCACCAACAAATGAATTTACTGAGGCCTATCCATAAACAGACAACAAGTTAGATGAACTAAATATAAATTTTAAAAAACTTTTTCTTTAGCAGTTTCAATATGTTCTAGAAAGTTTGGCTCTTTCAAATGGGTAGGGTTTTTGTTTGTTTGTTTTTGTTCCTTGTTCTTTAAAGGCCATCCATGAATGAAGCTTTGGTTGTTGCTACAACTTTACACAAACTGACAAATTATTGATTTGTGTTACCTTCACTATTGTAGCAGCCCAATCTACAAAAACTAAATAAGCATGAATTGCTGGAATCAATTTACATTCCATATATTATAAAATTATATTTGATTTTTTATTCATATAAATGTACCAGAGTGATACTCTTCACTTATTAATGTGGATATACAATGAGAGAATGCAAGAGAGGAGATGAAGTGTCTCACAAGATATTCTTAAGTGGAATTCCATTAATAATAGCAGTAAAAACCTGGCATCAAACAATGACATGTAATTCAATGCAACTAAAATCTTAAAACATTAAAGGACTGAAATTAGATTGTAATGGACTCTTTGGATTAAACCAGTGCAATTAAGTACATGATGAAGAATCCAGTTACCTGTTTATGAGCCTTTGAAAAGTAAAAATATTAATGGAACTGTACCAGAAATTAGCACTGACTAGATTCATCACCACAGTAATTGTCATATTAGAAATATGTTATTTGTGACAATTAGGCTTCAAAATAATGTACATGTCACCTAACTGAGTTGAATCTTCAGATTCAGAAGAAAGCTCGTGAAGGTGACTATGGTGGCACGAGCCTGTAATCCCAACACTAGGAGGAACGCTGAGACAGGAGGCTCGCAGTACATTCGTGGCCAGCCTGAGCTAGAAAGTGAGTAACCGGCAACCTAAAGTGCATAGGGAAACCTTCTCTCTCTCTCTCTCTCTCTCTCTCTCTCTCTCTCTCTCTCTGTCTGTCTCACACACACACACACACACAGGGTCATGATGCACTGCCTTATTTCTGTCATTATTGAAAATTCAGCACATTTTAGATGAGGAATTTGAAATTCTGAATCAATAGAGTCCATGTTTTTAAAACTTTTACCAGCACTTCAACTAACTAGTTGGAGGAAATTAAGCAGTAAGAATGCAACCTGAGAAAACTTCAAGAGGAATGTAAACTAAACGGGTGGGGAGGTCTGTAGGTGTCAATCAAGAACCAAATGCAACTGTCAAGCTTGCTTTGCTAACAAACTGTCACATCAACAATATGGAGTTAATGACTACAAATTAACTGTATACCAGATGCTTGACACTTTGTTATGACACTTAGCAAGCTAGTTGACATTTGGGGATCAAAGCTTCTTTAATTACACTTTGTATAACATGTGCAACCTTTATGCTAATGTCCAAATATTCCTCGGAGCAAGACTGTCCAAGTAAAAACGTCCACAGATTGTTTTCTAGGTGTGGGTTTGAAAGTATTCATGTGGCTCTGAAAACACAGGAAGTGCCTGAGTGGGAGCCAGGCTTCCATGCACAGTGTTACTCATCATTACCATTGCTTAAAATAGCACCGTTCCTTAACTTGGTGAACTGGTGAAGCGCTTCTCACATAGAGACACCGTCTGTGAAATAGCACATTTTCAAACAAGACGCTGAAAGCACTAGAAGCTGTTTATGAAAGGAAGGACAACTAGACATATCAGGACTTGAGATAACTGAAAAAGGTATTAATGAATAAAGCGATTAAAAATACTGTCTCTTGGAACACTGTTTGGAATGATTTTGCATACCTTTTCTCTTTTGAAAAAGAGACATAGTTTGGCACTTTTCCAAGTGGATAAAATTCAATCAGAGAAATAAGCAAAACTTTACATAAGAGGCATGATACTAAAGTTGCATAAATTTGAACTCAGGCTAGGTCAATATAAGAGTTTATTTAATATGTCTGTCACTTAATAATTTAAGTGCAGTGTAGCAGCTAAGATTTCTAAAATTGATAATTTTTTAAAATAAAAGAGCTCAGGGAGGGGAGATAGCTCAGTGGCACAAGTGCCTGCCTGGCAAGTACAAAGTCGTGAGTTTGAACCCCGGTCCCACAAATAAATAAATTAATTAAATAAATAAAATAAAAGAGCTCATAAAAAGAAAACTATTTTAACAAAAACATTCACCAAGGTGTAGTAATAATTCATTAATATTAATTAATACCAAGTATTAATAATTAATCACCACAGGAATATAATCAGTCCTTTCTTTAGAAAAGTCATTACTGCAGTGCACATGACTAAAATAGTAATGATCTGTTATAGATAAAATTCTATAGAATTGGGCCTTGATTCCATTTTTGTCTGGGTCGTACTTCTCAGAAAAAGAAAAAAATTATAAGATGTGAAGAAAAACAAAGGTGCAAAAACAGAAAAATCTACAATTACACCTTGGCACAGCACTGAAGGTCAACTTGTGTAGCCTCTGCACTCCTGAGGTGTCCCAGTCACAGCTTAGAGACCAGGAAGAGCAAAGTCACAGAGCCAGTGAAGGGCTCTGTCCTCTTTGTCACAAGGGCACTCTGTGAGCGCTGCCCATATGATGCGTTAGGACTTTATTTTATTTATTTACTTATTTTTTGCCACGGCTCCACACTCAACACACCAAGATGACTACATGCTATGTGATTCTGCCACTTGCAAAAAACAGTACTGAATATTTTCTGCTCTCGTGGAAAATAGCGAGCACTCTTCTAGATGCTACTGACTGCACTGACATGTCAGGGAACCAGGCCTCCATGGATGGGTGGAACAGCAGCGAGGCCCACAGACTGAAGAAGCACTTGGCCAGCGATTGGACTCTGAACTGTCAGGAAGGCCCACACGGTGAGCACAAACACCATGCTGAACATCAGAGGAGCCCTACAAGAGCCAGAGGTAAGTCATTTCATTTAATATTTATCCTATTCTGAAACTATAATATTCATACATATGGAGAAAATCCAATTTGTGACCAAAATTAATTCTACCTGTTCATTTCATTGCACAATACTGGGCAATCTTAGTGGCAGTTCTGTCACATGGGCTGTTTCTCTTAGATAGTGCTGCTACTCCTTCAGGACCAGCCTGCTTTCAAGGGACTGGAGCACTTGCAGTTAGGAAAGGGTAAATCAACTAGGCCTAAACTATCATGAGGGAGATTGAGGGATGGCATCAGAGAGTCTCTGGAGGATGTGACTATGCTGTCTGAGACTGAAGGGATAAGCAGGGAATGGAACAAGGAAAGAAGATATGGGGTAATGCGCCTGCAGAGTGCAAGACCAGAGGGAATGCTCTCACACCTGCGGCCTGCTTGCTGATGAGTAGAGGAAGGAAGGGAGGCATGGTACACAGCCTGAAAGCCCCCAGCTTGTCTCCAAAATCATCATCTCTAGGGCTACGCCTATCATTCCTAGGCAACTACTTCCTATTCCGCCGTCCTCTTTCCCTGCTTGAACAGCCACAGGCAAAATTGTGCATTTAACTGTTCCCTCATAGGAGTCCTAATAATGTCATCAGTAATTTTCCAAATTTTATCTCACAATGAACAATTTCGAAAAATTAAAATAAATTACATGCATTTACTCACAGTGGATTTATTTTTGTCTTTGATCAACAAAGCAGTGTATGCAATTGCAAAATATTTGACTGTGTATGTATCTGCTTCCTCTTAGTCCAAAGAAAAGTATATTCTTTTTTTTTTAAGCGACATCAATAAGGAGGTGGGTCAAGCCCACACACTGTACTCTCTAGAACGATTGTGAGGACAATATGCAATATGTCAACTTTCAAAGAAAAGAAAAAGTAATGTTGATTTAGAAGGGTTAATGTTTAATTGTTTGATCAATCTTATATACCTATATGTATTAATCTAAACTGATCTGATGATGAAAATATGTAATATAACCATTGTTAAATTTAAACAATAAAAAATTGAAACTTGAAAAAAAAATAAATAAAAAACAAAAAACAAAGCAGTGTAATTTTCCCTAAGATGCCATCATGGGTCTCTTAAGCGATATGAAGCTCTGAAAGTATATTTTCACTTTGTTTCTCAATCTTGCTTTCTAAATACATCTTTGGTAATTAGGAAATTCTCCACAAGAGTGTTGGGCCCATTGAAGTTTCAGCAAAGAACCTGATCTTTCCTAATGTTGTATCTGAGAGGAGATAGGTGATATGGGGCCTAACCTCAAAGGGATTGCCAGAGTTAAGTGTTCAATAAAGAGAGAAGGGTATTCTGGGGCCTCCAGCTACGGGAGTTCCTCAGGAGCAGAAGGTACAGCATTTACTGCCTATGCAGCAAACAGCTAAAGCCCCAGAAAAGTGTCTCCCTTCAAGAACTGTGGATGTTGGAGGTGGACTGAATACACCACTCACGAAGCAGCAGAAAGGAAAGACAAAGAAATGCCCACACCGTGCTGTTCCCTGCTTCCCTCCTGATCTCCAGCTCACACTTTCCATTAAGAGAAGTCAAAGGGCAAAGGAAGCCAGAATACCAGTGCGTAAAATCTGGCTCCTGGAGTGTACAAGATATGGTGTAGATCCGGAGGACCACATGGCAAATATTCACCATGGAACTTAACAAATACCACAGAGCCTGATCTCCCTCTGTTTTATGTAGTCTTAGCTTGGGAATGGCAGCCTGGAGCTGGAGGTGACTTTCATGGGCATGGATATGATAAGGAACTTCTCTGTTAAAGGTAATGATGGATTAGGAGGCTATAACCATGTCTACTTCCACCAGCAGAGACACTTGTTGGCTGTACAAACTCTTTTCTCCACTACTGATAGAACAAGAGCAAACTGGGAGAAAAGACTCTATTCTATCACTCTTTTGAGCCAGATGTGGAGGTACACACAATTTCAGCACACGAGAGGCCGAGGCAGGAGTTTGAGTCTAAGGTCAACCCAAGCTACATAGTGAGTTCAAGGCCAGCTTGAACTACATAGCAAGATCTTTTCTCAAAAATAAATAAATAAACAAACAAACAAATAAATAAATAAATAAAATCATTGTTTTAATCAACGTTAATTCCTTGCAAAGTTCCAGGTGCCAGTCTGTATCCAGCACTGGAAAAACCAAGCCTCCATTCAAAGGAATAATGAGAAGACAAAACTAAGAAAACAACTAAGATGGCTTCAGGTAGCAATAAGGCTGAAAGCAATAGCACGACAAACTGTGATGGAAAAGACAGAAGTGAGCAGTGACAGGTGACAGCAGCAAAGGTGGACCAGAAGCCACAGTTTCATTAAGTGACCCTGCATAGTGAAGTTGCAGAGAATCACAGGAGGTTATGTGAGGAGAAGGTTTGTGGAAGAAAGGATAAACACCTAGAAAAACAGTAAATCTAACAGCCTCTCCAGAGAGGTAGCAGGGCATGCAAACGGCTCTTCAGCAGATCCAGCCCATGCTACTACATTGTGACCCCAGTACCCAGCTAAAAATTGGTGCAGTTCTCTTCAATCAAAATCAAAAGCAGCATACTCTAGCAATGGAGATAACACACTAGTTTATGTGATGACGTTCCTATTTTTTCCAAAATTCCAGAGTCTAGATGAAGACTTGAGCGGGGATTTCTAGATCATGGTAAGATATTTCAAATCTATCCCAAAGGCAGTCGAATGAGTGGAAGATTTGAAGTATTTTTAAAGTTTCATAATAACTTTTTTTTTTTGTATTTTAGGGAAGAGTCCATAGAATGTTCAAGGTCTCTCTACTAGATCGAACTCCCACTGAACCATCTGTTTGCAGCCTCCCAAGAGCTGGGATTACAGATGTGCACCAGCACGCCCAGTCTCAGTTGCCCTAGCAATGAGCCTCAGGGGTGGTACTGGCATGGAAGGCCCCCTGGGCCCCTGCACCTGCTTGCAGGCTCTTTAATCCACTGAGCTATTTGGCAGGCCCCATACAATATTTTAATGACTTTAAATTTTTGTTTGTTTCTTTTTTGAGACAGGATCTCGCTATGTAGTTTAGGAGGGTTCATGAAGAAAGACTAGAATTATCAACCGTTCTCTAAAAACTGATTTAAAGGAACGCAGAAGCAGGTATAAAGAAATCGAAGACACGAGAGAGAATGAAATGCAAGAGAAGGTCTTCCCTGTTCTTTATCTTAGCACCTCATCATATCTCGGATATCTAAAACTTTAAAACAGAAATCATGAACTTTACCTGTTTGTAAGCCAGAGTGTTAAATCAAAATAGGCCAGAAGAGACAGTTGCAGTCTAGGGTGGCTAGGTCTGTCTCCAAGCAAATGTAGCCTGATAAAGCCAGGACCGACTGTCGAAAAGTTCACAAATGCATGCAGTGGGAAATGTTGGCTACAGACTCCTAGGTAAGCCATTTGAAGTGATGACCCTGAGCGAGAGTCAACCTTTTTTTTTTTTTTTTCTGATCTGTGAAAAATAGGTTTAGTAGACTGCTCTATTTATGTGGCATTTGATTCCTTTTTACTGAGTTGTAACTAGTTTCCCTTCTCTAGAAATGAGAATAAGTTGCTCTCTCCACTCCATACAGGATCCCACTATTGGACACTATTAGACATGAATTTCTCCTCCTCTCACCCTGTAAAACCATCCTCTATGTGCTTGAACTCCTTTGACTGTACACTGGGGAAGTGAAGTGGATTATTCTGAGATGTTTCAATATCAAACAGTTGGTTACGGAGCTTTTACAACAAAAAAAAATTGCATCTCACAGAATACTATAGCTTATCAGCTATAGTGTCTTTAAGGAGAGACAGAGAGAAAGAGAGACAGAGACAGAGACAGAGATAGAGAGACAAAGACAGAGAGACAGAGAGACCTTAAGTAAAGGATAAATACAAGACCATTCCTTACAAGCACCTGTGGTTTGCCTCTCACAATTGTTCACTATAGTATTACATCTAGCAAGTTCTGTGCCTCCAAAAAGGTGATTGAATGTGGAAATGCATTTACTGAAGGCAACTTGCCTTGATTAGCATTCATTTTCCTAATATAAGGATTTCTAAAGACAGGTCTATTTTAGTAATGTAAAGCATGTAAGAAGGGGCATATACTCAATCAAAGCTGAATTTGAAATTAACCTGTCACTCCAGACACCACAACTTAAGGGAGGTAAGGTACTTAATAGTTTTGCAGTATATCCACACTGGAATACATGGGCAGCAGTCCACTCAGGCCTGGTGTGACATGAATGGAAGGAAAAAGAGAACTAAATAAAGACAAATCAAAAGATTTGATTTTACTCTTAGTAATTTAATAGATGTAGGAAAACACAAAATAAATAAAATTAAAATTTTTAAATAATATATTGCCTATAAGAAATCAATAAAGATTGATTTACATGTAGGAAGTTATAGTTTCATAGTTACTAAATCTTATGGAAAATGTATCTTTTGGGGACTAGATCCTAGAAGCAGAAGAGCACTACTAAAATGATTATGCTTTATGACTAAATTTTTTTTTCAAAATGACACTTTTGTTGGCTGAAAAAATAGGAAAATTATTCAATTCTTTGTGTCTATATCTCAAAACCCAGCAATCAGAATTATTCTACTTATTAAAACAAAGAAAAGGGTCAATGTGTTCAAACTGGAAATTAAAGGAATTTCATCTCTTAGCTAAGTGTCCTGTATCTAGATGCATGCACATAATGACACTAAAAATGGCAGTAAAACTTCAGATGACTATGCAGCTATGAAATGAAAAGTCTCATAAAGACAAGGGATTCACTTATTTAAACTTTTTTACTCATCCACTAAAAAAATGCATTTTCTCCTATTTCTGGTATTGCAACCAATAACGTCTTATAATGAAATACTTCTGGATGTTGAGCCAGTGTCTGAAATACCAAAAAGCTGAAAAGACACCGATCGTGTTATTAAAGATAGAAAAGGCATCAAATGCAAGGCTGAAAGAAAGGGCTTTCAGATAAAACTTACTTGTTTGTTGGTTGTTCAAGAAGACAACCCAAGTCAAATTATCACCAACTTGAACAAAAGCAAAATGCTTGATGTGGCAAAGTAGTTCTAATCACTGCTCAATGATTATATGAAAGTATTTTCAATCATTAACCAAATTAAGGCTAACTGACGAGTTTCAAAGGTTATTCATTTGGAAGTTCATGCTAGCTACGAAAAATTATGATGCATAATTACTGAAATACATTCTCTCGCTTAAAATAGAAGGTTCATTATTTGTTAAGAATTATATCAAACATTGCTAAAGCTATTGTGTAAATTCCACTAATTCATTGGAGAGCATGCATTTATTTTCCACGTGAATAGCTAAAAAATTTTGAACCTGCTGCCTTATGCCATGTAGTAAAAGATATTATAATTATGATTATAAAATATAAGTTTGCACGTTAGTCTGAAATTGCAACACATTTCTTTTATTATCACTAAGTTCAATATGGCACATACAAAAGATCTCAAATAGGAAGCTGTCATGTACTATCCGCAGTACACCAAGATCTACA
The DNA here is from genome assembly GCA_004027025.1 of Myocastor coypus. NCBI lineage: Eukaryota > Metazoa > Chordata > Mammalia > Rodentia > Myocastoridae > Myocastor > Myocastor coypus. The sequence continues at coordinate 90,859 of PVJA010000094.1, read as the reverse complement.
CTCAACATATTAAATCATGAAACTTTATTTGCCAATAACCAAGAGCATTTTACATGATGGTGATGATGTGTTACTGCTAAAAACATGCAGGTTGGCTGGGACTGAAAAAGGAATATTCAGGTCAAAGAATCACTCAGAAAATAAAGATATCAAAAGCACAGGTCTTTTCCTTAAACAAGTGGGCTGACTGTGGTCAGGGAAGGAGAAGGAATACAGCTTTCCCTAACACTCAGGACAAATGGTTGGCTAACATTTGAATATTACATAAATGCCATAGATGCCACAATAAGATATATTGATACAGATATACATATGGATATATATATATATATATATATATATATCCACTAAAAATGCATTTTCTCTTATTTTTGGTATTGCAACCAATAACGTCTTATAATGAAATACTTCTGGATGTTGAGCCAGTGTCTGAAATACCGAAAAGCTGAAAAGACACTGATTGTGTTATTAAAGATAGAAAAGGCATCAAAAGCAAGGCTGAAAGAAAGGGCTTTCAGATAAAACTTACTTGTTTGTTGGTTGTTCAAGAAGACAACCCAAGTCAAATTATCACCAACTTATATGTATATATATATATATATATATATATATATATATATATATATATGGCTGAGGAGATAGCTTGGCCATCTAGGTGTCTGCCTGGCAAGCACAAGAACCCAGGTTTGATCCCCAGTACTGCATGCTGTGCTGGCCCCATAACTGGGCATGGTGGCACATGCCTGTCGTCCCATAGGTGGGAAGACTGAGACAGAAGAAACTATGAGTCCAAGCTGCATAGTGAGACCTTATACTAAATAAATAAATAAATAAATAAATAAATAAATAAATAAATAAGTGAGTGAGTGAGTGAGTGGAGTGGGAAATAGGTTGAGAAAGAGCGAACGATAAGTCTATGGCAGACTTGATTTTAATTTGATTTCTTGTTTGGTTGGTTTTACAATTGGAACTAGAATTCTTCTTTTAGCTAAAAAAAGAATACAATGCTCTTTTTAATTTTTTTTCATTAGCTTTGGAAGATAACTCTTCTAGTCACAAGGGCATTCATCTCAATTACTTCTTCATCACAAGAGGCGATGTAACTCCTTACTAACTCTAAGGGAGCAGTTTACACAAAGGAGGGATCTTCCCTTAAAATGCATTTATGCCCTCCTTTCTTAAAGTCAATAAAGTAAAGAGAATGTTGAAACACATTGCTTTACAAAACTGGAGGACTAGAATATCAATATTTATATATTTTATAAACTCAGAAATTTTATGAATGTTGCTTAAAATTTATTTCGATAGTGGAAGAAAAACATGCTATTAAATCCAAGACTGCCCCAAATAATCAAGCCTTAAATTAAGGAGACTCTCACAGGAGGAAAAATGAGCAAATCATTACTGATTGGTTGGAGAGGTAAGAGAGCTATTAATTTATTTTTTATACCTACTGAAGTTGATGGATTAAAGGTTAAAAACATGGTAAATGAAATAACGAAAAGAGGTCCTTAATATGCTATTAATTTTGTACTTCATATTTAGCATGCCCTTTTATTTGCTAATTTAGTCCCTATATTATATTTAAGAGCATTATAAAGACTAAATCACTGCACAGGTTATATTTTTGCATTATTTAACTCACACTCTTACCCAATCTACTCACTACATCTCTTTTTTCACACTTTTTTTAAAAAAAATAGTTATATATCATATAGTCACTTAAAGTGTATAATCAAATGATATTATTTTCTGTACAATGTCATTGTCTTTGTAAAGTAGTGAAATATTAACACAATATAATTTTAGAAAAATTTTGTGCCCCCTAAAAAATATGTATCTCCTAATTAAGGGTTACTTTTTCCTCCACTCTCTAGTCCTAAACTACCACTAATCTGTTTTAACTTTGTATAATTTATCTATTCTGATCAGTTTCTACATATTAAATTATGCACTTGTGTTATTTTTTTGAGTTTGGCTTTTTTCACTTAGTGAAATATTTTCAAGTTTCTCCTGTGCTGTAGCAAATGACAGTACTTCATTTCTCATTAATATTGAACAATAGTTCACTGCATGGATGTAGCACATTTTATTTGTCTATTTGTTGGTCAAGAAGTACTTAGATTGTTTCCTTGTTTGGACTACTATGAGTAGTACTTCTAACCAACCTATGTGCGAGGTTTTGGGTGGACATATGTTTACTTACTCTACCTCTGATTAGCGCCTAAAAAGCGAAAAAAATAAAGACAGCTAGCATTTATGTTTCACCAGTGTTATTTCATGCTGTATTTTACCTCTGGGAAAGGCAGAGATATGGAAAACTTTCCTGAAGCCCCTACTCTGACATCTGGTAACAGCACAAACAGCTGTATCCATGCACGTGTAAAACTAAAGACATCGAAAGAATTGACATCCTGAGTCCACCAGCCTTGGCATATCAAGCCATACTCCTATTGCTGCTTCTTAATAACCCAAATTGCAAAATCTGTGATGAAATGTTCATTTGACTACTTGGTACTAAAAGAAACATTTCATAGCAATGAAAATATTGCACATAGTATACTTTTCTACTTGCTCATTTCCTTACCTAATCTTGATTCTGTATATTTTTCTTTGAGACAAACACTAGTTTTAGGTTCCTTTGAGTGGTTCTAAATTCAATCAGTCAAAAAGTAAATAAATAAGAGCAACTTTTATGGACCTAAGTGTTTCCTAACTTTGAAAAATATTCTTCCATAAGTGTACTCCAAGTGGTTTGCAATTTTAAACCATTTCTTAGCAAGTTTGTGCTCATACTGTCCCTGCTAGCCTCCCAGTAGTTCTAAAAGACTGGGTGTCACCATTGCACTATCCTCAAGCACACAAACCTTGTCTTCCTTTCCATGTCATCCCCCAGGTCACTTTTTGCACCTGATCAAGGTGACACTTACAAAATGCCTGTTAATTCCTCTGCTAAGACTGTTTGAACTTTCATCTGTAAGTCCAAACAGACAATATCAGTAACCAGTAGTTTGGAATCTTCAAAAATAATCTAGATTCTTCAGAATTAAATCTAAACAAGGTCCCTGGGAATCAGTTAAGTTCCACTAGATGACAATTAGGAGCTCTAGGGAGAGTAGGATGATTATTATCATTTTTATAATGGGTCCTAACATACAAGGATCACTTTTATAATATGAATATCAAATGTTTTTTGATTAAAAATAAGTAAATAGAAGATATGAAGGCAAGTTGGCCTGTGTAACCTAAGGTTCCAAGCTCCAACATACACATACACTTTGATGTCTACCAAAAGAGCTCATTAATTCCAGTGTAACAAAATGTAAGAAGGGTCACAGAGACAGCACAGTAGTCTAACCATCTGTCTAGGCAAGCACAAGGACCCAGGTTTGGTCCCTGGGACCACATGCCTTGCAGGCCCCACCCCAGGGATGTCAAAATCACAAGATTGGGCATGGTAGTGCACACCTGTAATCCCAGGACTGTGGAAGCTGAAACAGGAGAATGACTGAGTCTAAGCTGTGCAGTGAGACCCTTTCCAACATAAATAAATTTAAAGCAAACAATTCCCAAGAAGCTAGCATCCTAATCGCTATCTTCAAGGTTATAGCTAGAGCTGGGCCTGGACCCTACACAAGTCTATAAAACTACATCACTTCTGGTTATATAACATGTTGGCTGCAGGAACTAAAAGCTCATTATTATAACATGGGCTTCATTAATTTGGAGAATACAGCTTTTCATGCCAAGCTGATGAAAAATAAATTGAACAGGCAACTTAATTGGTAAGGCATCCTTCGGTTGTGCACTAAGTTTAAAACATGAGAAAACATTCATCCAACCAGCAAATGATTCTATAACAGCAGAATCGAGAACATATCCAAAGAATTAAGCTCAAAGCCAGGGAATGAGGACCACATCAAAATACTGTCAATGTACTATTGAAGCTCCTTATTACATTTATAAAACCACTGGATTCAACTCCAATGAGAAGGTGTTTTTTAAGCCTTTATAATTTAACTGCAGTCACTGACAATAAAAATTTAGGCTGTTCAAAACAATTGAAGTAGTGAGAAAAGGATCGAGATGTTATTAATATACAGATGATTAGGATTTCAGTGTTCTTGATTTTTATGGCATAATTTATACAGCAAATCCTTCATCAGGGAAAGTGTGTGTGTGTGTGTGTGTGTGTGTGTGTGTGTGTGTGTTTATGCACATTTGCATGTGTGTCCATAAAATGGCAATTGAATTTCAGAACAAATGCACTCTGTCAGGGACAGCAACAAAAATCATTGCCACTAATTTCATAAAATCACTCAATATCTATCCAAAGCTATCTGTAAATTCACAATACTTTTGAGAGTTTTGATTAGCTGTATAAAAGATCCACAACATATAAAGGCAAATTCAGGTGCTGTGTCAATACTTACAACACCACTTGTTTGTTTTTAATGTCACCAGAAGAAGTCATCCTTCCTCTCCTCTGTGAACAAAATTTATAAAACAAATGAGATTAAAATACACTGAAAATAAAATTGCATTAGGGCTCATTCATTCATTTTTCATTATTGTCTGTGCCATACTCTTTGGAGGAAGTCTTGTACCCTAGGGATTGGGAAACCACAGTCTTTCCAAAGGGTGAGAGTGCGTCACAGGATAACTGACCAGTACTGTGCACAGTGATAAGATCCAGTTCTGCTTCTTTCTGTGCAGCTGCCTATCTTTGACCTACATCAAATGTTTTTAACCTCTGTGAAACTGGTATTTTTTTGGGTGGAAAATTAAGTCCTTTATGCCCATGACACCTACATGCAAATGTACATGAAAATGTACACTGATAGCAAATAGTTTGTAGGCATCATTATAAGCTTATATGCTTTTTTTTGTCTTTTTGAGACAAGGCCTCACTATGCAGCTCAGGGTGGCCTTGAGCTCACTTTTGTAGCCTAAGCTGGTCTCAGACTCGCACTGATCCTCTTCCCTCAGCCGCCCAAGTACTGGGATTACAGACATGCGCTGGCTCTATAAGCTTATACATTTTTAAAACTATACGCCTGGCTCTATAAGCTTATACACTTTTAAAACTAGAAACCACAGTTTGTAGCTTTAACCACAGATCCATCGATAGAACAGTATTAGCCTAACATGGCATCCACAAAGCAAATCATTTTGAGAAGACAGTCTGTTGAAATGCTCTTTGTTTACCACAGAAACAGGCAATGAGGGTTTAAGGTGAGCTCATGGGGACAAAAAATCAAAGAGATACTGGGTTTACCTCCATTCTGTGGTGCTTCAGTGGGGTGACTTTCCCTTTCTGGTCAGTAGCTCCCTGTTACCATGGGTTCTTCTATTCTGTCTTGCCTCTCTTCCGGGTTCCTCAGTTTCTCAGTCCTTCAAGCTCATTTCTGCCACTCCTACAAGCATTGCTGCCACACTTGTCCCCATCCTTCTTCTCATATAAATATACTTGAATCCTGTTCTCTGAAGATCAAATGTGTGCTTTCCATACTGAGTAAAAGTTGCCTAATTTGGTATTTTAGGTCGTGCCGACATACTAACATAAGAAAGCTAAGAGGTTCCCTTCCTCAAAACTTAGTTTGATTTATGCATTTCAAATAAAATTTTACAACAAGAAAATTTTACTACTGGGGATTATATTATATGCAAGGAACAACCAAGTAAAATCTGAATCTATGAATCAATACAGTAAATAGATATTTCATTCATAAATAGTTCAGTATGTGTGTTTATATTTGTCAGTAAAAAGAAAACACTTCTAGTCTCTAGATGCAAAGAAGTAAAAGTATCTTTACAAAAACTTTTCAAATAGCCAACAGAATGATTTGAGTTTTAATTTTAAAGTAATATGGCATATATTTTTCTAATTTGAATTAATCTGATATGAAAGAATGTCCCTGACAGTGTGTATTAACAGTAAAAACTCAACTTGTAAATGTATATGTAACCCCATTCACCTCATATACCTCCACCTAAATCCTAAGCCTTGACTTCTTTAAATTCTAAACAAGCAATTGTAGGCTGCTCATCCATTATCTCCATTATCTCCAAGCGCTCTCTCCCTGTACAAGAACCACCATGGTAATAGTTCTTTCATCAAGGCCTAATGGTTTGTTTCAAATAATCAAAGTAGTGTTTATATCATTGTCCTCAGGTGCAACCATTTTGTTTCCCTGAGAGCAATATGGTACATGCTAATGTCAGAAGTGATAAATCAAAGTAACTACATTTGTTTTTCTACCTTAACCAGTCTATTCAGCAGCACTAACAAAAATACATGTTGGCATTTGCACTTATGTGCTTTCTATTGAGACCATTCAGTAATAAAGATTACCAGGAAAAATGTATATGTAACACAGATGGCTATGTGTGAGTCTTAGCCATCCGAGAAATTTCAGTGCTCTACGTAGATTTGCTGTAAATTAATCTGTGCTCTTTACCTAGGCAGATTATAGAAACAGGAGTATCTGTGCTGTGAATAACTGATTATAGGCCTTCTACTTAGGAAATCAGAATTGCTAACTCTCTTACAGTCACCGGGTATCTCAAGTGGAGGTACTCTTACATTTTCATATTGTAAATAATATAAAAAGATGTCAAAATAAAAAGCACATCAGCAACCTTAATCAAATTAGAACTAGCCTGAGAAGCTGAAACCAAATAGATTTTTTTTATACGTAGACCTATGACAGCCAATGGGAAACATAGTAAAGTTAGCACAAACTATATATTAATCGGTGTTCTTATCCTGGGTGATTTCAGCTTAGATTTACAATGCCTTTGGATACTCGTGTTCTTTCAACCTGTGCAGGCTCTGAAAATCATAAAAAACATTTCTTTTCCCTAGATCCTAAAAAGGAAAGAACTTGCCTGAATATTGATCATTTCCAGTTTCCGGTTCATGTAGTAGCACTCTTAGCAGCAGCATGGAAAGTATGTGGCAGAGCCCCACTGCGATCTGCCTGCTCTCCTTACACATATATAAATGAGGAAGAAGCAAAGAAAAACTGACAAGTGGAAAATAAACAGAGATGAATTAAAGACCCACTATGTTTAACCGACCAGTCTAATATCCTTCGAGAGTCAGAATTCCCTTCCACATTCATCTCTGCTCAAAAAAGTAAACGGGAGCAGAGCCACAGAAGCTGTGCCTCCTCTAACGGGAAGAAAGACAGTGCGAAAGCAGCCTGCGAAGTCCAGCTCGTGCCTCATAAAAAATAACACAGCAGCAAACTCCATCTTATTTGCCTTTGGGTTTTAGAGGTGTAACAAAAAAAATTATCCTTAGCAGTAACACCTCACTCTGTGTCTCTCTAGTCTAACTGACAGCTTCTTCACAATCAAAATTCAGTCAATAGCCCAAGACTGATAGGACTTATCTCTAGATGTCAGCATGGTTGCAGAGGAACAAATTGACAAAGAAAAGACGATAAGTTGGGGAACAAAATCCATTTAAATGGCAGGATGCCTGATGACGGTCCCCAAAATATATATACATCAAACAGTACTGAAGAAGCTTCAGTAGAAATGATAAAATGAGTGAATAAAGTAAAAACCTTCTTTTCAGTCCACATGAAGAGCTGTGAGAGCAAATGAAGAGGAATGCATCTTTTTAAAATGTCATAAGCTCTAGAGCTCCACTTCACAATTTTGGCTTCCACTTCTCCAGTACCCTGAATTTAAATTAAAGGCACTTTCTGATTCCTAAGTATCTTAAAGATGGAACTGTTATTTTTACTGATGTCAGAATAAAACATCTAAGCGATTTAGTAACTGTGGTTTCGGTTAAACCACAGGGATAAAAGTCAACACAAATGCAAACTCAGTATTTTCAAGAATATTAAGACACAAGAAACAACAATCGCTGGTAACTCAATCCAGATTTGATACTGTTACTTCTTATGTACACCAATATAAATGGTTTCTTTCATTAAATCATTCTCCCTGAAACCAATCCGAATATAGCGTGCTATATATGTTTGCTCTGTATTAATACAAACCCACCCAAGAGTTCATTTTCTAATTCTATGAAAGACCCCCCTTCAAATGCTTAGCTTAATAATCTACCACTAAATCATGATTAATTTTCCACCACCATGCTACATAGTGGGATTATTCCCAAATGTTCAGTTTAATTTAAGTACTTTCTGATTCATGAACCAGGGGATAACATACAGCTATAAAAGGTAATCCAATCCTAACATGGCCTTAACCCCTATAATCTGCACTTCAATAGCAGGAAAACTATAGTTTTGAAACTGTAATCAAGATTTTTTTTTTTTTTTTCAAACACACACTGGAGTTGTCCTTTGCTCCCATCTCTTATTAGATTACAATAAATCGGCCAGGCTCTCTTTATGGTGGGAACAGAGCGACCCTGGGGTGATTTATAATCTTGTGAAACCCTGTCCACACCGCTGACCAGACTTTTTTGAGGTCACTATCTGTTTCTTCAACTGATGTCTTCATGCTGTGACAACACTGCTGGAGAGCTGTCAGCACACAAGAATTTCTCAGGCTCTGCGTTGTCTCTGAATGCATTTCTTGTGTTATTTCTATTGAGAAGCATTTGTGTGCTTGGTGTTGAGACAGTAAAGGATCTTTCTAAGATTTTCTCATTAGTCTAAATCCTGACAAAGAGAAGACAACTAAATAGGAATAAATGAAGAGGATCTCCTATTGACAAAAGGAGAGAATATTTATTTCTTCTAAATGTATAACATTGCTATTGAATGAAACAACAAGACAACAATTCATTTTTAAAATGGCAGCATTGTTCTCACCAATAGCAAAATAATTTGACTCCAACATGTTAGATATTGTCAAAAGTAAGCATGAGCTGAAAACCCTGGGGCTTACATAAGCATAAAAAATAAATGTTGTATTTTACATGGGGAAAGCAAGGAAAATTTAAATGTTCTAATAGTAATTTTTATAGAATAACTTGCAATCACTGTTCTTATTAAAAAACTACTGTAGATGAGCAAAATATGTTGAATTTTAACGAATAGCGAGTGATTAAAAATCAAGGCAGTTATAGAGCTAGCATTATTTTCTTTAGCATAATTTTTTATTGTTATGTAAAAAAATTCTATCTTTCAAATACTGAATATGTGAATAAAATTTTTCAAATGATCAACACTGATCCATTTAGCTTCTCATAATAAAATGCCTTCTCCTATTGGAAATATAAAAATATTTTTGAAAGTCAGGGCATCCTTTGTTAAGGTCAGTTGACTCTCTTGTTCTCTTCTCTTGCTTATTTTCACTTTAGTTGTATTTGATTTAAATTCAGTGGGCAAATCAACATCAGGTTGTTTTGCTTTGATACCTAAATATCTGAGTGCGAAAAAAGAAGAATCAAATGTTTCTGTATTTTATTCTGCCTTTTTTTTTTTAAGAGAAGGAAATCTGTAAGAAAAGGCAATTTTCAAAAGTAAATTGGAATCCCTCTTTCTTTTTCCTCTGGACTAGAATAAATTCTATATAGCTTCAGAAAGGTATCAATAAACATACCGCCCCTCTCCCTTCACAATCTTTCTAGACCCAGATAATGAGAAAGTTTTCAAAGGTACAAGAAGATATTCTGTAGAAAGGAACCAATGATGTAAAAGAACCTCAGAAGATCAGGTATGCTATGGCACTTGGGCAAAAACAACCAAGGATATTCATCTCAGCAGTGTCTGTATCTTCTGGATCCAGTGAGTTATGGGTTCTATTCTCTGCTGAACCTGAGTCACTTTTACTAAGACATAAGTCTGGGTTACTCAGAGAGGCCAGTGACATGCTCATATTTTTATACTGTCTCCCTATGTTTAAAAAATAAAGACCGCCAAATTGATCTTCTCCATATGAAAAAGAATTATACACTGAATTTTGTTTTAACTTTTCTGTTAACCAAATTTTTACATCATTTCAGTTGAAGTACACGTGAAACAGTGAAAAATAATGTTGATGAACTAAAATGGGGCTTTACAAACCTGTATTATCACAATTTTTTTTAACAATATCTAAATTTCAGGTGGGAGTGATACTGTATGACTTTAACTCAACCTGAACTTATATGGACCCAATCCCCATGCCAACTCTGAGACTGAGCAACAGAGAGTGTCAGGGCCTTATAATCGTTTGATCTTTTAGGATCTATAAGACTATTCAGCCAACTGAACTTTTCTACTTTAGGAACCAGGAGAAGCCTCCACAGGGAGACTCTTGACCGAATTATGTAGTGTTGGCTGGGAATGGCTTTGTGAAGCTACAATAAAATATTTTGGTAGTAACTGTATTGGATGCAACAAGTTATAATCCCAAGTCTTGACAAAAAGCTCCCACGGTAAAACGTGTGCTTACTTCTGCAATTAGCACACGCTATTTAAAAATTAGGGAAGAATCACCATGTGTTAGAACCAATTGTTTTTATCTTTTTTGCTCATCATTATAAGCTATTCTGAAGTTATGAGAAAATGGCTAATTTCCCCAAAATATGGACACATTGGTAGTCCTAGCAAGTAAGTCAAGGGTTCCTTTGTTTCCAAGAAGTAGCCTACCATTTACTTTCTCCAAGGATTCTTAATAAAATGGACAGAAAAAAATCAATTAAAATAGTGAAATCCCCCTTAGGAAAAAGTTGTTGAGCAGTCAGTGTGCTTCTCAGTAATCTCTTTATCTTGTGCTGCAGTAATACACATTTGTGCCATGTTTTTAAGTACTATATTTTTCATAATGAGGCTGTTTAAAACTGAGCACTGGAAAGCGAACGGGTGCTGATACAGCAAGTGTGATGATATAAAGACAGGATTATGAGCGAAGCACACGCCAGAAATAGGAGACGTGATTAGAGGCAAAATGGATGATGTGAACACTGTTTTTAACAAGCCCGGGAAGGAAAACGGCTTCAAAGACCCCAAATATCTACCTAATCTCCACTATCTGGGGCTATTACGCCCCAGAGCTCAGCTGAAATACTATTCTGGGACATCATTGCTGGAATCACAGTCTATATAAAAGAAAGTGGTCCCAAGAATGAAGTCAGAACTTGTAGATTTCAGCATATAATTTCGTATACACGTTAATGCCTCTTGCTCCTCTCTCCTCCTCTAGCCTACATTTGACCTGCTCTCATACTTCTCAGGAAGTGTCTCCTCCTGAGTATTTCTGTGCTACAGGTCTTCCAGGAGGCACTATGAAAGTTGATTTAATTTTTCGCATTTCAAAATGTGTGATTCTCAGGTGGTACAGAAGATAATATTCATTTGAGGGCAACAAAATACTGCATACATGTTTGTGTTGAGAGTCACAGAAGCAGCATAATTCAAGAAGACTAAAAAAAAAAAAGCCAAGATATTTGTTATTATTCTGAAAATGCGAAATACTATTCTTTACCTCTGCTTTTTCTGCTCCTTTCTTCTCCTACCTGGCTTTGTCTCAGTGGCTGTCCATACATGGTGTGAGGAATTTAGAGCTGAGAATCGGCCCCAGAGTTTGCTGCACAGATAGAGAACAAGGAAACAACAACAGGCTTGCCAAAATTTGTCCAGCTTCTTCCCAAACTCCCTACTAGAATTCTCTCTTCCAACATGTTGAGTGGTGAAAACTGCAGCACAAAACTTTGGAAGCATTGGATCATGTGTCCACAATAAAAGCAAACAGCGACATAGGCAGCTATTTCCAAACAGTAACTACCAATCTATTAGAAAAGAAGCCAGCCAGCACACTTGATGAGTAAGATATCTAGAGCTTGCCAAAGCAAATAAAGGCTTGTTTACTGAGATGCAGAGAAACACAAGGAGCAGAGCAAGAGGACTTGAAGAAGTAAACTACACAGAGATACTGTACTGAAAAGTCTGAATTAAAAGTAAGCTTTTAATCAATCTTCTAATCACTGGGATTCATAAAAAACACTGTTATGCTTATTAAAATGAAAACAAAAACAAGGATAACAGCGCTGTTCTTTTGGCCTGCCTCCAAGTCAAGTAATTTTGTTTGTCTCCTTAAATTATCCCTGAGGTAACAATTATCTCATAATTTTAAAAAAAGTCCTGCTCATCGTTAAGATACTGGCTAGTACCATTATTTACTAGTGAAGAAAAGTGCATCCTCCAGGTCCACAACTGTGAACCCAGCCTGCCCATCTCAGCTCCAGTTCACACCTATTGGCTTTACATAATTGCTAATATTACGTTGTTCTATTCGCAAGCACACCCTACTTTCTTCTATAATGTTTGTGGTCACCTTACCTGCACTGAGGTGGAGGGAGAGAAGAGGTCATGAGAGATGAACTTCCAACAAAGAATGGTACACTAAGACACAAAAGACATATATGGCTGTGATCCTATTGGAAATATCTTACTATCTTTTAATATTATATAGACCTGGAAATCTATTGTATTTAGGACACTGATGCCCATTAATATAGAAGTAAGTCAAAGGTAATCATTGTAGTATGTTTTCCAGTTTAAAGAATTAAAATATTTTTTTATGAAATTCTAAATGAGCACTTTTTTTTTTTTTTTTTTTTTTTTTGGTACGGGGTCTCACTACGCAGCTCTGACTCCTAGTGAAGCTCCTGTTTCCTGCTTCCCGAGTGCTGGGATTACAGGCATGTGCCATCATGCCTAGACTCCATCACCAGCTCAGCATGCCCAAGAGTGCAGCTGGCATGGCAGGTGGGGCCAGAAATTGAACTCTGGCCCTTGCCCTTCCTTAAGAAAAAATTTTGCACATAGAATTTATCATTGTCACTCAAATTGGGGAAGTTGGTAATAGTCTTACTTTGTTTTGATTAAATATTGACTAGTAATAAATATAGTCATAGTATCCCAAATCACATTTTTTTTTCTTGACCAAGCAGAAAATGGATCATCCTAGAATACTCTGGGTATTTATAATATTTCTCAAGAAAGAATATTTCAAATGTTAATCTCTAAAAGGCTGTAAATTTATAAAAGCAGGGCTAGGGCTAGATAGTGCAGTGGTCAAAATGCCTTCTGAGGCCAGCTTAGGAAAATGTGTAGGGACTGCAAACTGGTGCCAAGCACCACATGCCTTGCCAGCCCTGCCACCAGGTTGAGCTGAGCCAGCCCTCCCCACAAAAAAAAGCAAGGTTAAATATTTAAATAAAAATGTAAACACTGGCAGGGTGGCACATGCCTGTAATCCCAGCTCTTAGGAGGCTGTAAACAGGTGGATCATGGAGTCTCATCTAGTAGTGAGACCCTGAACACCCTGTAAATCCTTCTCTAAAATACAAAAATAAATAAATAAATAGGGCCAGTGAGATGTTTCAGTGGTCTAAAGTGCCTGCTTAGGCAAGCTTAGGCAACCTCAGGGACCATGGTTCAATCCCTGACACCATATGCAGCACCAGGCCCACCCTCAGGGCAGGCTGAGCCAGTCACAATATAAATAAATAAATAAATAAATAAACAAACAAATAAATAAATAGACCTTAATATTTATTGAACAACTGTACTAAATTCTTTGTACAATTTCATGCAATATGACACAAACATCATTATTTACTTTTACAGATTAATAAATCGATACTTGTAATTTTTTTTTCTTATAGATTTGTAAACCTTGCCTAAAATCCCAGAGGCTGCAAGTTGTAAAGAGAAGATAGTAAGGGACATAGCTCAGTAGAATAAGTACTTGCTTGGCCAGCACAGGGTCCTGAGTTCAATTCCCAGTACAGAAAAAAAAAAAAAAAAAAAAAAAAAAAAAAAAAAAAAAAAAAAAAAAAAAAAAAAAAAAGAGAGAGAGAGAGAGAGAGAGAAGACAGCAAAACCTAGCTTTTATCTGTAGCAAGGGTTCCCCAAATCCATGGAAAATGCTGAAAATTTTCAATCTTTTCCAACTTGTAGATAATGAAAAGCTTTATTGAATTACCTTTGATCCACATTTCCTATTTCCCTTTTCTACTAAACTGGAAATCAAAGCCAAAGAAAATGCAAAAAGAAATAAGCTTGGTTAAAATGCCTTTGAGCTCTTCCCATCTCCTTCAAACAGTGACTCAAATGTCACTTTTTTCTAACGAACTAAGCCTCCTTCTGACCATTATATTCAGTTTCACTATTTCACTGTTTACCTTCAAAACTCATTTAACTTTTATTCTATTTTTATGATAACTATTATTTTAATACTATTAAGTTTACTTATTATTCTATTTAATTTATTCACATTTTAAAAATGCATTTGGTACAGGGTCTCACTACCCAGTTCAGACTGTTTTCCAGTGCAAAGATTACAGATGAGCACCACCACTCCTAATCTCAGTGGCTGGCTCAGCATACCCAGGGACCAGGCCACTGAAGCACACAGTGCTGGGATTTGAACTCCTGACTCTGTGCTTACCTAAGCAGGTTCTTGGTCTGCTGAGCTATCTCTCTGGCCCAGTTATCCTATTTATTGTCTGTCTCTTCATCTCCAACTACAGTTGTTAGAAAATAAGACCTGCAAAGGTAGTTTTGTTTTGTTGTTCAGATGGAGTCATGCTTGTAGTTCAGACTGGCCTTGAACTCACTATGTAGCTCAGGCTGTCTTCAAACTCAGGGCAATCCACCTGCCTCAGTTTCCCAAGTGGTGCAGTTACAGGCATGTGCCCCAATGACTGATTATGGTAGCAATTTTTGTCCATTATTTTCATATGTATATCCCGTTTTAAAGTGGCTATCACATACCAGTGCAAGACAAATGTGCATCATTACAAAGAGAAAAAAATTGCTTTCACTCTTATACACATACACATGCACACTCATGCGTATACATCTTTTCTCTCTCACACACCACACATCATTTGAACTTCTGTTAATTTTAGTAGACAAGAAGGATCAATGATAAGGTGGGAGGCTCTAGATTGAATCCCCAGGAAGGAAAAAAAACAAACAAACCTTGAAATAAAAAAGATTAAGAGCCAAGTAAAAAGGTATCACTATCTAGCACAAGACTCAAACTAGTATTTTGCTAGAAATACTCTCTCACTTGTATTTTATTTTAATGCTCCATTCAGTCATAATTTACTATGTATATGAAATACGTAAAAGCGTTTGTTCTGTTGAAGGTTTTTGAGTGTAGCCATTATAAAAGTACTGTTGTATTTCACCAACTTCACTGATAGACAACACATTTTACATTTATGTACTGCCAGGAAGGGTATGAGGGATTCAGCTAAAAAAAAAAAAAAAAAAAAAACAGCATTGCCAACATGCTTCCTCTTAACACATGCTGCAGGAGTAAAGTTGTGGGAATGTGATGAGCAGCTGAGCTGGCAGTTTGGGTACCTAGTGCTCCCAGTCATCCCTTCTTCTCCTGGGCAGGTAAGAGTATAATCGGTAGTGTTAAGCCCTGAAGGTTAATACTACATGTGCTCCGTTATCAGTCAGGTCAGTAGAAGCTCTACTGCAGAAAACGAGCTGATGAACAGCAGAACAAATGCGCCAGCATGGACTTTAGGAAGTGGCACTGTAGCGAGGAAGAAGAGCTTCACCTTCCAACCTACACTGATACCGCATACAGTCACGAATGAATCATCATGACATAAAGGAAAAGTAGGCACAGAGTAAGTAAACACTGCTATATTTTAGACCCTGGCTGTCCCCTGAAAGTCCCTGTGCTAAGTGTTTGGCTCCCAGGATGGTGCTACAGGGAAATGGAAGAACCTTTGAGATTGTCAGCCATCCTTAGGTCACTGGGCATGTGCCCTAAAAGGAGACCAGGGCACTCCAGCTCTCTCTTGTGACTCTTTGTTTTCTGGCTCTGAGGTGCATGAATTTGCTCTACCACACTCTTCTGCAATGAGGAGATGCCGCACTGAAAGCCCAAAGTCACCAGGGCAACCAAAATAAAACTTCTCAGGGTAGTGAGATAGCCGAGTGATCTAAAGTGCCTGCTTAGGCAAGCTTAGGCAACTGCAGGGACTGCGTTTTGATCCCTGACACCACATGCTGTGCCAGCCCCATCCCCGGGGGAAGACTGCACCAGCCATAATATAAGAAAATAAAAATTCTCTCCGTATAAGTTGATAGCCTCAGGCATTTTGTTGCAGCATTAGAAAGCTAACTAACACATTGGGTGACGTAAGTTTTGTTAACAGGGAGTTGACAGCTGTTTTAAAAGTCTGCAGAGGGTCCTGGCAGGATGGCTCAGTGGTCTAAAGCACCTGCTTAGGAAAGCTTAGGCGTCTGCAGGGACCACAGTTCAATCCCCGGCATCACATGCTGCTCAAGCCATGCCCTCAGGGCAGGCTGAGCCAGCCATAAAAATAAATAAACAAACAAAAGTTCTGAAACAAGAAAAAAAAATTAAATTAAATTTTGAAAAAGAAAATTTTTTTAAAAGTCTGCAGATAGAATTTTGTGGGGGTTTTTAATGTATAGTTTGCGTTCAGCATTATATAATTAATGGATTAATTTTAGGAAAAAAGCATTCTATGGGAATAAAACCATTCACTAGTAATAGATAGAATTGTAAAAGCTCTTTAGGTTATTTTTCATAAGTATGCTCTCTTACTAACAAATGCATTTTATGCACACAAAGATTTATTTTTACTGGAATAAAGTATGTTATGCAGACTTTAAGAATTAAAAATAGTAAATACCTATTTCATTTCAAAAAATGAAGCTATCATAAAACCAAATTCCATTGCTAATTACCTGAATCAATCATGTCTCCAAAATGTAATACACATTACTGTTTGTAATTCACGTGATACAAAAATGTTGAGTAAAGCAAATTTGAAGCAATTCAGTTTGTTAATATTTCTATCTAAGCCAGGTATGGAGGTGCATGCCTGTAATTCCAGCACTTGGGAGGCTGAGGTAGGAAGATCCATGTGAGTTAGAGACCAACCTGGGCTACAAAAGTGAACTCAAGACCAGCCTGAACTGCATAGCAAGACCCAGTCTCAAAAAGACTAGATCATCTCCTCCCACTTTTTCGATGACATTATGATTTTTCACGGGCTGGCCCCAGTTGGCTATGACTACTGTAAAGGCACATGCTTTCCACATTTCTTGGTCACTTGCAGTGGAGCCAACCAGCTAGGATCACTTTGCAAGCACACTCTGCAAGTTGGATGACTGCGTGCTCTGCCACCTTCTCAGGGCTACCTTTGCACTGTACCACTGCTTATCCATTGAAAGGTCAGGGTAGAGTTCAAGGTGAACTCTGTTAGAGCTTTCATTTTTGTTCAGCAATATTTTTCAAATTTTAGTACAAAATGTTCCCATCACCTGACACCAGCTTGTATCACAAGCTTAGAATCAAATACAATAAAGGTAGTTACAGTCATGACTCAGCAGCCAGACTTGCTTTCTGCATGTCTCTATGTTTGACTTTGAATAATTCATCATGGAAAAATAATAGTTGACCTCTGAGAATTGGGGAACATATTTTTTTCTTGTAAAAGTTGGTATGTGACTGTTTTCAAAAAGTTATCTGAAACCAGAAGACTGAGAAAAAAATCATTGTTTCTAATATCATAAACAAACTATTGACATTATTTTATAATGTCAATTCAGAAAACAGCTTTGAAATCTGCCTTGAAGCTCCACTCATTATTTTATGGCTCTAGCTCACAACTCCTAAATTGCACTGAAAACTTTCTCTCAAAGTTGATACCAAAATCTAGACTGTTCACTTTGACATTTTGATTTGTTTCCCATACTTGTGTTCAAATAACACCTAAATAATTAGCAAGTGTTTCAAATTTTTTGAAATATAGTTATTGATCATTGACCCAAACAGCTCATCCTTTAGGCCTTACAATAGACTAAATTCTTCCCCCAAAATAGTTGATGTCAATATGACAGCAGCTTTCTAAATATCTCATTCACTTTTTCCACTTTAGTTTTATTCATCTGTTTTCTTCCTTTCATCCCCAACACAACTGCCTTAAAAACAACTCTTAGTTTTTCCAAAATGGATAACTATAATAATTTCTAGGTTAGAATGTGCCCAACTGGACCCTCTAAGGGTCACAGAGTTACCTATCCAAAACACAGATCTAGTCCTATCATGTCTCACATTTAAAAATTAAATACATACAAAGCAAAGTTCAAACTTAAAGTATAATTAAGTATAAGACATTTCCCAACCCATCAAGGCCTACATTTTCAGCCCATCCTACTCACCTGACTTTCAGGGATAGCGTATGGCCCATCGTTGGAAAATAACCTCTTTTCTCTCATCATCCCTGTATCATTTTATGCCTCTGATGATTTCTGTCTACTTATTTTGCTATTTCAAACACATTAAATTCAATAATATAGATACATATCTTGCTAATACTATAAAATTAAAGTAAAAATAATAACATGCAAAATGCATAAAAAGAGAAGTGCTGAAATTTTAAAAATCCAGATAATAAAATATATAAAAAAGAGCATTGTCACATCTAACAGACATGCCAGTACCTGAGCAGGTATATTTAACTTTCTTCATATTCTTGTCTTTAAGCTTGAATTTTCAAAGCAGATGTGATTGGTGGAGTAGGAGGATGAGTTTATTACCTTCCCTTATCTTATAAAAGAGAAAGGGCCTATGTGAGGTAGCAGGAGAACACACACACAGATACACACACATGG
Source organism: Myocastor coypus (assembly GCA_004027025.1). Lineage (NCBI taxonomy): Eukaryota > Metazoa > Chordata > Mammalia > Rodentia > Myocastoridae > Myocastor > Myocastor coypus. Next base: position 72,257 of record PVJA010000094.1, on the reverse strand, counting down.
CTTCTTGTCATACTGTGGTGACAATCACAAATCTAAGGTATTTTACTCTATATTTTAGAAGAACACTAAATAATTTTGCCATCATTTTTCTGGAAGCCTTATATTTTGTGGGACTCAAACTTTGCAATTGCTATGAAATCACAAATCATTACCTAGGAAAAGTTTACCAATAATGATACTAATGACATCATGATTCTTAAAAAAGTGATTTATTTATTTGATACAGGGTCTCATTCTGCAGCTCAGAGTCCTAGTGATCCTCTTTTTTCAGCCTCCCCAGCACTGGGATTGCAGGCATGTGCTACCACTCTCAGACTCAGTCAGGAGCTCAGCATTCCCTGGGGGCAAGGCCGGTGTGGCATAAGACACCCAAGATTGAAGAGGAATTCTTGCACTTGCCAGGCAGGCCTGTAGACTGCTGAGCTCCTCTTGGGCTATTAACCTTGATTGCTAACTACCACACTATTTCCTATGCAGGATCTTTAATAACATTCACTTTATAATTCTATGTCTACATGTGCATTCTGGAAAATCAAAATAATTCTTTTAAGAGGCTTCTACAAGCTTTTCAATGAAGAATCAGTTCCTTAGCTAAGCTTCCAAGTCAATTCCAAGTTTAAACCTAGTCAGAGACTGAACCTGCCCATCTTTCCTAGCCCACTAGATGCATCCTTGAATACAACCACTTCTCACCATGAACAAACTGTGAAATGTAGGTGAAAATTAAATTTAGTTACAGCTGCCAGCTTTGAGTCTGCTCTTGGTGGCAGTTGTCTCATTTAAGCAAGTGCAGCTGTTTGTAACACTGGAGAAAAACAAACACATGCAAAGCGGAGCACCAAGTGCAAGGAATCCAACAATGTTTTTTGTTTGTTTCTTTGTTTTTGTTTTTATTTTTTTTTCCAACAATGTTTTATAGTACAAAACTTTTAAAGGATGCTGGCAACAGAGTGGGGTGAGGTGTACAGGAGGGAAGAGTATAAATTCCAAGGACAGCTCAGGGGAAAAAGGCAAAGGGTTAAAGGATCATTAAAGATGACTTGTGGAGCCGAGAAGGAAACAGGGTTCCCAAATACTCAAAACTACATTTTAAAATATTAAAATGCATCTCTTTCCAGCCAACTCAGCAAAGATGACCACAGGATGGAAACAACTTCACGATCAAAATGCATCTAGTGTTTGGACTGCCACTGGAGTGTCTCTTTAGACCCTCAGATAACCTGGTGGGTGCACAAGTGACATTTTTTACTGTTGTACATTATCTGAAATCAGTTGTACTATAACAGTGATGCCTTATAGACTCTATTTGATTTTGAAAAATGAGAGAATTCAGCTTCAGATTTGGCACACTCTGGTGAAGCTTACAATTCTTGAAGAAATTTTTTACTGGTTTATTAGACATAGACAGGCAAGGATGAAACTTCACTTAAATGTACTAGAGTCCAAGATACAACTGAAGACCGTCTGTAACTGTGGATATCATAGTTATTGGTGAAAGGAAAGCTCATGGAGCAGGCATCAGATCAAGGTTACTTAGGGAGATGTGGTGAACATTTATGGTGAAGGGTTATGTGCAGCTCTGCCCACTGCTAAACCCAAGTATATTCATTTGTTACAAACACTTAAATGATAACACTACTTATAAAGCCTTGTGATTTTTGTCCAAGGAAAGTAATAGATGCAAAAAATCAGGTGTCCTGAGATGTAAAGGCAGCCTATTGAGATGGAACTTCCTAGAGGACGTGGAAATGACACTGCTTCCTTCAGTGCATGCTTTTCTTTTCACAGAAGACCCTGCCATGTGAGTCCTCACCCATCAAAGTTAGCAAGGAATAAGGTTTGAGACTCCAAAGTACATGTTCTTGTGCAGTCTGGGACTGAACCATCCTAATATGGTGAAAATTATTACATTAAGACTCAAGGGAAAAAAGACTCAAGGGATCTGGGAATATAGCTCAGTGGCTCATCACCTTCCTGGAGAGTATGAGGTTGTAAGTTCGATTCTCAATACCAAGAACCACAAAAATAAAATAACCCTTAAGTGTAGTGTGGCATGGTGGCACACACCTATAGTCCCAGCACTTGGGAGGCTGAGGCAGGAGGATCAGTTCAAGTTTGAGACCAGCATGTGCTACAAAAGTGAGCTCAAGGCCAGCCTGAACTGCATAGTGAAACCCTGCCTCAAAAAGACAGAAAAAAAAAAAAAAAGACACAAGTTTTCCATGAATTTACTTCAGGCTAAGTACCAGTATTACCTTTAAAACTTACAATGTTGTAACTAAACAGTTAAAATATTCTTAGGTAATCAAGGCAAGAATAAGAGGTGGGAGGGGAAACGCTGACAACTGGTCCACCAACAGGTCTTTTTTTTTTTTTTTTTTGTGGAACCTGGGATCAAACTCAGGACCTTGAACTTGCCAGGCAGGCACTTGTACCCCTGAGCTATCTTCCAGGCCCCAAAAAGGTCCTATTGTGAATAGACAAAAAACTTTAGAAACATCATGGGACTTCACTCTTTTTCAATATGTAATTGAGATAAGCTAGAAAATCACATTTAAGGGCCAGGCACATAGCTCAGCAGATTAAAGTGCTTGCTTAGGCAGACAAAGGGGATGGGGGTTTGATCCCAGGCCTGCCATGCTGGCCCTGCCCCTGGGGCATGCCAAGATGGTGATTGACATTAACACTGGACATGGTGGCACACACCTGTAATCCCAGCACTTAGGAAGCTGAAAGCAGGAGGACCACTACAAGTCCAATCCGTGTAGTGAGACCCGATAGACCCTGTACTAAACACATTTTAAAAAATCATCATTAATAACATAGAACTAATTTGTCAGTATAGACACTAGTTGTGATAGAACAGAATGATCAATGTTTAAATTGAAAATAAATACTCTTACAGTGAAAGTTGACATTGATATTAATCCAACTAATTAATCCTCCTCCCTTTGAACATACATATCCCATTGTTCTTGCTACATTTATTGATATATGCATAATTAGTGTAATAGAGTAAAGTTAATAAGATAAAGATAAAACTTAAACTTCATAAAATCATATGTATAGCAATATACATGAACTTTATCTGTTTAAACTATCACAGGAATATGGGAAGCAACCAAAAATTAAAAGTACCTAAGAATACTAAATATACTTTGATTTTAAAATTTCTACAAAAGAAATTATATTCCTGTTAGTATTTTATATAATTAAAAGTTTCTATAACAAATCAAGCTGTAAGAACATTTTCATATAATTTAATAAGATGTAAACAAAATTTCCGTAAGTCAGTTGTGCTAATGATGAGTGTCTACTATAAGGCAGAGAGTACTTGAAAGCTCTCGTGCAAATAAATACAAGATAAGGTTACATTATAATAGCAGCAAAGTTAGTCGTAATCATTAGAATTAAACTCAGTCATGGTGTAAAAGCTGTTGATGAGCTTAAGAAACAAAATGTCACAGCTGATCAAAACTTCTTCAAAATTCAGGTACGTAAAAGACAATGCAACAAAAGAAATCCACCTGGATCTTCTCTCCTTTAGTGAATTTTAGGCATAAGATGCTTTTGAAGACAAATGCCAGGGAGAAAATCAATCAGATCCAATTTCAACAACCTACTATATTTCACAGTATAACAAGGGAGAAGCAATGTGTATTACATAATTTACAAAAATGTCAAGACATTGTGATAAATCTCCAGACAAAGGCAGAACAATACTGGTTTGATACAGGGAGCATTATATTATATTGATGAATTTACAAAATATTTGGCAGACATCAAATTTTATGTTAAAATGCTTGAATGCCTGACCTAAACTTATTTTCAAAGCAACAGTCTATAGAAAATAACCATTTCGTTGACTTTAGGTACTTCGTATAGAATAACTATAAATTATTTAAGAAAGTTCTGGACATATAGCTATTAAGGCATGTCATACTCACGTTTCAAAGGAAATCAAAATTTCAACATCCCTGACTCATACTTGTGGAGAACCTCTTGCTTTCATAGAGAACTTTATAACAGCTATTACATGTGTTGAAGCTGTTTTCCAAAATAAATATTTTCCTTGCTCTACAATGAACTATATTTTATCTTCCTTCTTGAAGACTTAACCATTTAAACATACTATTCAAAATATCTTGAAAGTTTACCCTAATAAAATTTTAGTAAATTTTACATATAAATTTGGTTATTTCTCAGAATTCATGACCTTTTCCTGAATTTAATGATATGATTTAAATGAATTTCCTTAGCAAGAAAAGCAAAATGTTACAGCAAAACCCAAAGTCATTTAGTCTCATGCTGAGGTTCTTGTAAGAGTAATCTTAAAAAATTAATTGAGATTTCTAAACAGATGACTAAAACTTCCTCACAATTCCTAAAATGCTTTGAGATTAATATCATCACGTTACTCTCTCCCAACCTTCTTTTGAAATAAGTAGAAATGGTGCTTTTACCAGCTGTTTTTAACATTCAGGGTGTAGAGCTTCATGCTGATTAGTCCAAGATCTCTTAACTAGTAACAAATTTAATTAAAATAAAAATTTAGCAACCCTACTTTTTTTCATAATTCTGTCTATAGCTTAATATATAACAAATCTACCCCTATTTTAGTAATGTAATACTTTTTGTGATACTAATAATAATTTCCCTTTCAAGTAACACAGTACTTTTGTGATTTAAAAGAATCATACTTGTTGCTAATACTTTAAACAGAGGGCCAGTGAGATGGATGGCTCAGCAGTCTAAAGCACCTGCTTAGGCAAGCTCAGGCAAGCACAGGGACTGCGGTTCAATCCCTGGCACCACATGCTGTGTCAGCCCAACCCCCAGGGCAGGCTGAGTCAGCCATAATAAAAATTAATTAATTAATTAATTAATTAATTCAGGTATTTCATATATGTACTGAGAATTTAATTTACTTGCGAACTTAAGCGACACAAGTGAACAGTAGAAAACAAAATCTTTTAGCTAGAAATCACAACTCTTTTACACATCAGAGCCAGCCATAGAGTGAATTCTAAAAGCCTTCACTCCAACCTTGGACAGGATACAGCAGTCGGTACTTCGGACTCCTATTCAGCATGCCATGGGCAAGAAAGCATGCCTTTGTAGAAGCCACTGAATCGATTGGTGCTGGTAGAATCTTATTTTAAGACTCTTTAAGGCACTGATTTATGCACAATTGATCTGATCAGCCAGGCAGTCAATGTGATTTATTAGCTAAGATGGCCAAAACCCTTTTTTCTCCTTTTTCATGCAGTAGTAATTCACCTCATTAGAGGTGGAATCATTATAGGAAGCTACAGAGAAATAAGAAGTTGAACCTGCTGGCCTGCCTCCCTGTTTCCCCCAATCTATACACACCCGCACCAATGCTGCCGTGCGTAAGGAGGGGCCAATGTATCCGCACAGTGGCTAGAGTTAGTGAAGTAGATTAAAGGCGATTCTACTATTCTTTCATTCAGAAACAGTTCCAGACGGCAAACTCCCTTGTTTGGCCTCATGAGAAACTCATTCATTTAGTTTCTAGAGCATATTTTTTTTTCTTTATTTGACTACAGCAAGACAAATGGCTTGTATTACTTTGTAATTATGAGGTTTAACTAAACATAAGGCTAGCAACGTGCATAACAAGGCCTGGGAACGTGCAATGTGCATACAGATGCGTACACACACGTACACACACACACATTCCCTCTCTCTTTCTCTCTCTGTCTCTCTCTCTGTCTCTCTCTCTCCTGATGTTGCACAAGATCTAGTTCAGCAAAGTCCATGCAGATTCATGTAGGGGCCAAAAATACATTTGAGCTTGTCCAAAGTATTATTTCCTATAAAATATTGAGATAAGGAACAAAACTTGATACACCTGTCCTCTTGTAAAAGTCTGCTCTTAAGCCAGACCCATAACTTGGGTGTCTACTGTCTATCAAATACAATCTTAAAATCTCTTGATTTCAGGAGAGCAAGTGGAGCAGCATAAGACATGATCAGCACTGGAGATAGTTCTGCATTAGAACAGTTGCTTCACACCTGCTGGCCTTTTTAACTCATCTGATGCTGCTGTATCAGGGCAATCAGGGCTGGGAATCTTCTTATTTTTTAACTTTAAGTTCAAGAATCTTTTTTTTAATTTTAAGCTCAGGAAGCTTTTTCTTTATCTTAACAGTAGTTTTCTGAGCTGCACATCTCCCTTTGTCCTGGAAGGAATTTGCCACATTACTGAAGTTCCAGGAGAACATGGCACCTGCTCGCCACTTCTGTATATCCTATCTTTCACTGGCATCTTCTAACTGTCTCCCCTGTAGGCAAGGTAATACTCAAAACTCTACTACTAAAAGTTTGACAAGCACATATTAAAATGACTGTGCAGTACACAAGTGCTGTGGGGCAAATATGCTCTGTATAAATTGCCAATAAGTTTGATTTTTAAAAATCTGGACTTAAGGCAAGTTACATAATTTCTATAACTATATCTAACTATATTAAGTTATACAATTTCTATATATAATTTGTAGAAATACTACCTTTATTTTAATAAATGTTGAATGAACATACAATTTGAAATCTCAACATTGCTTCAGTAAAACATATGAATATTTTTACAACTCTCCCAGGAGTAAGTTCCACCTGTTCTTATTATAAAACCAGCAGAATCAAAGTGCCAATAAGTTTAGCAAGGAAACTGTCTTTTAAACATGAAAACATGTATGTTGTGCTGTAGTAAGAGTAAGCTTTCCTTGTTGGCAGTCCTCATGTAAAGAAGCCCAAAGTAAAGTTTTGCAGTATCAGAGACACCAGCAAGAAGGAGTCCAAGATCAGGAGTTGTTATTCTCACTAAACCTTTACTATACATTATTTGTTTCTTTAATCTGCTTTTTAATAGAGATTAATGAAAAGTAAGTATGAAAGTAAAATGTTGGTTTTGAATCAAGGAGAGAGAGGAAGAAGACAGAAAAGAGACAAGAGGGTAACAGGGTGAAAATAATAAACACATGTTATAGGTATGAACCAATATGCCAAAAATATGCACTATTCTGTATTGCCACATATACAAAGGAGGCAGGTATCTTCTAATTTAGGTTTTTCCTTCAAAACTGTAGCTAGATTTCCCTTTTGACAGTTACTTATTTAGAAAAGTAAAACTCCATATTTATAATCTACTCCCTCATTTACATTATAGTTTACCCTACATTTGGTATGCTACATTATGATTGGCCAATGGTGCATTCTTCCTCAGTGACTTATTTACTTAAAATGTATTTACTGTTCCCATTGCTGCAACTGAACTTTGTCTACGTTATTAATGGCTTCAAAGAATATGTTCCTTTCCTTTACTTAATTGTATTTTCTTAGCACCAGTCCTATAAATAGAATAAGACACTCGAGGGAAAATATTGAGTTGGAACATGGTAGATTTCTAGTTGTTGAAATCATTCACCCTTTGGACTTGTGAACCGCAAAGCATCCACAGTTTAGCAAATCCCAGCCTAACACATGCCATGTCATGTCTATTGCCTTAACATCCTCCTCACATTCTGCTTTCCCATTATAGTTCAATAGCTCAGTAACATGGAGCACAGCAATGGCTGACATCATAGGCTATGGGACACAGTCCTGCCCTCAAGCATGTGCTGTTACTATACAAAGAATGCAAGTTCACCTTAAGGTTGTCATTACACGGGATGAAGATTTGAGTCTCAAAGTCTCCTTAGTATTGCTTCATGTAAGCTGATTCTAAACTATAGCTAGTCTATAATTCTTAGTGTGCTTCAGCATTAGTTGGAATCGTGAGTGTACAATCCCTGTCTAGTTAAAACTACACATTTACATGGCAAAAGCGCCAATGAGTACATTTTATCAGACATTCCTGGAAGCTGTCTGGCCAATAGGAATGGTTTGAAATGGTTCCCTAATCACTGCTGAAATCACTGATAGTACTGTCTGTCCACACTATGACAGACAAAAGCTGAAATGTATTAAACATAGCAATCCATCATCCTGCAGATGGGAAGCAGGAGCCAGCCGAGTTCAGAGGCAGTGACTACCCGCTGCTTAACAAAGGCTGGAGTCCTGACAGTTCAGTCCCTTCCCAGCTCCTCACTACCACCCCTCCATCTAAGATGAATGAGTGTAATCAGTGAGGGGGAAAGCCTGCTGAGGACCTCAAATGCAAACTTTGTTACATTTAAAGTGCAGCCTTTCTGCCTAATCGAAACTGTTGCTTAAACAGTTTGCCTCAGATACAAGCAGTGTTTGAATGAATGAACGAGTGAATGAATGAATGAATGAATGAATGAATGAACACGAACTGAGTGAAGTATTAGCTCTGGAAAATATGTGCTTGGTACACCACTAAGTTTAGAGAACTGCCTTTTCAATTAAGCTATGATACCCATTCAGCAAAAGTTTTTAAAAAGTCACACAATTAAGGTTATGTTTACATTGTTGCAGGTTACTAGTGATGTTCTCTTTCAATGACCAGGAGATAATGACTTTCAAACAAGTACCAAAAAGGAATGAAATTGGAAAATCTCAAATTCATTTGGTGTAGTTGTTCCTAATAACAACATATAAACCTAAAAATAGCCAAAGGGAGAAAAAAAAAGTCTTCAACTGCAAACAGCACATTAACAAAGTACAGAAATGAAAGACACTTTTCTTTGGATTTCAGCCTTGTCATTTCCAATTTTCTGCTCCTTGGACATGCTTGTATTCAAATTCTGGAACATCTATTCAGCATATCAATCCTAATTAGACAATCTGGGTCTGGAAAGGATGAGAGCTGGGTCATTTGCATAATTTAATCATAAATACTCAGTGATACATATTTCCAAATGCATTTGTACAATTATCTTTTCATCCTTGGGGCAATGGTATTAATATGATTAGGCAATATTTCTGGAAAAAACAGACAAGTATGCACTCTTTTTAACTGCAGCTTAGGGCGATATGAAAAATTAATTAATTTCTGAAGAAAATCAATTTCTCTACGTGACCACATTAGACATTGCTAAACCAAGACTCAGAACCTCTCTCAATCACTGTGTTTTATCAGGGTCCTTCTAAATTCTGATTAGCATGTGAACAGTTCAATAGAAAAAATGGGTAATGTATCAAAGAGCATCCTAAATTTTGAAGAGAGCTATCTGCTTACTTTCCTTTCGGATACACTTTAATGCACTGTTATTTAACCACTCAGTGACAAGTCCGTGCTTTGGCGTGAACTCATACTGAGTGATCTTTTATTAATGTACATTAACCAATTTCAAGGACAACAGTATAAGGTTACTTTTTGAATGCTTTCTGAAGAAATGGGTTTATACTCTTCTAAAATAATCTCAATTCATATGGGACTGTTTATTATGAAAAAATCAGATAAACCAAAGCATTTTAAAGAGCAGCACTATCATAAGAAAAACACTGTAACATACTTAGTGGAGATATAAGAACCCAGGTGGTTAATCTGATTTTTAAAAAGAGATGCTGCTTTGTATGTTAATTAGCACCAAAGAAAGAACTGGCATTTGTGAGTTTAAATGCACTATTCTTCTCAATCAAATGAAAAAGTAGAAATTACAGCATGCAAATATTCAATATTCATTTAATTTGCATAAAGGTGCTTGAACAAATTTTTGATTCTAACAAGCTCATTTTTCATGCATTTTGTCTTTCATCCTAATCTAGCATCTGTCATTCCTTTTTGAAGTTATTATCAGCCCAATTCCCTCTTGGACATGGTTGCTGGGTGACCGGTATCTTAGCACCCACTTTGACAGGAACAGATGTGAATCTGATCAAGAGATTTCCCAAGGGTACCTGAAATCACAAACAACTTTTGTGAAAAACAAACAGCATTCCTGTCATGGGCCCTTATTTAACCTATTCCCCCAAAAAAGAACAAAAGTTGACTCCAGATCAAATAGATCATTTTATTTCTTAAACTTTACATGGAATGCCTTAATAAAATAAACCATGTTATATTTTCACAAGAATGAATTTGGAGTCTCCAATCTAAATATCATTAGCTCAAAAATCCCACTTTCTCCCTTTAGTAAAATGTTTACAGGTAAATTGCATGATAAAGTATTTCATTTACAGTTTTACTAGAGTTTCCACTCAAGAAGAATTATTTAATGATAAGGGTGTTTAATTCATTTCTGTGAAAATTCTATACAACTATGTAAGCTTGTAGACAATTACCTATAAAATAAAGTTTTATCTCTCTTGTCATGCATTGCATAGCAGTGTGTTTTTAGCATGATATTTTGTTTCAGTTTACATGGTGTGTACTATCAATCATTGTCAGAAATACACAAGTGACACTGGAAGACTGAAAAATAAAAGTCATAAAAACTTTACATCATCACCATTACAAAAGTCAGAATATTTGGCCTTTCCTGAAATAGATTCTTTCTGAGACCAGCATAATGATGTTATGATTTACCTACCATTTCTCCTTTCATTACCATTAATACAATTGAGAACAATGGTTATGTTAAATCACCATGGAAACAGTTGAGCCAAACTTCCAAATTAAATACAATACATAATCAGGAGTTTGTGTTTGGTATAGCACAGATGTAGCATCAGTGTTATAATAGAAACATTCAAATGATGGATTTGATTTCTCAACTTCATTCAAGGGATATCAAAGCCAAAACAGAAAGACTGGAGTCCTACTGTAAGAGGATTTTTCTGTCACATAACAGCCAATAAATAAATGATACACGCTTAAGGCTTCATGTATTTTCTCAAGATGACCATGACTTTTGATAGTAAGGAAAAGTGATGCATCTCCATCAAAAATGTTTTTCTCCCTGTACACTAAGCACTGATTTATTAGAACTATTTTTATGAGAATTTCTTTATGTTTGTCCTTATAGGGAAATAGCAAAAATGTCTTTTTTTTTACATGAGAGAGTAAACAAAAGTATCTTAATCAAAAGGTTTTAGTGAAAAAGAAGTGAGATGTGTTTGCAGTTCTATTTAATTTCTGAGACAAGAGGGGCCTGGTGGGATGGCTCAGTGGTCTAAAGCGCAAGCTTAGGAAAGCTTGAGTGACTGCAGGGACCGTGGTTCGACCCCCAGCACCGCATGCTGCGCCAGCCCTGCCCTCAGGGCGGGCTGAGCCGGTCATAAAAATAAGTGAATAAACAAACAAAGGTTCTGAAACAAGAAAAAAATAAATAAAATTTTTGAGACAAGAATTTGATCATCTTGGGGCCCAGCGGGATGGCTCAGTGGTCTAAAGCGCCTACTTGGGAAAGCTTGGGCAGCTTCAGGGACCGCGGTTCAATCCCTGGCACCACATGCTGCGCCAGCCCTGCCCAGCTGAGCCGGCCATAAAAATGAGTGAATAAACAAACAAAGGTTCTGAAACAAGAAAAAAATAATAATAAAATAAAATAAATTCTTAAAAAAAAAGAATTTGACCATCTTAGCTCTAAAATTCAAGGATGAAATGATTTAACCATCATAATTGTAATGGCATGTTTGTTCTGACTTAAAAGTTATAAGTTGGTTTTGTATATGTAAGATTGAGAGCCAGAAAAGTTGCATAGAGAAGGGCCTCACTTTGTAGTTTAACACTGGTCAATTTAATGTTGTTTATAAGCAAGTATAGTATGACACTGCCTGTTTATATCACTTGAAAATTATTTTACAGAATTTTAGCAAACTAAAAGTCTCTTCATTTTGAATGTGACTAACTTCAAGCTTTCCAACTGAGGCCCATTCTACATCATTAAAGTGAATTCAACTTAATCAAAATTGCCTGAGTTTTCCACTTATCCATGAGTATTTTCCCGTTTCTGTTAGTGGCAAACTAGTCTTCTGAACACTCTTTTAAGTAATCCAACCAAAAGTAAAATAAGAAAACAACTATTAAAAAGTAGTCCTAGGGCTAGGGAGATAGCTCAGTGGAATAAGTGCTTCCCTGGCAAGCACAAGATCCTAAGTTCAATCCCTGGTACCGCAAAAACAAACAAACAAAAAGTAGTTCTAAATTAGAAATATTCAGATTTAGTATATACCTAAAATCTTATAACAAAAAATACTCCCCTAAAAACTTTCTAGAAAAAAAGTTTCTTCTACTTGGGCAAACTCATAATGAAAAGACCTTAGTGAAATAGTGTAAAGTAAATGTTCGATATTTTCTTGGATAAATTTCTGTTAAAACACCTTTAAACTAGAATGTATACTATTAGTAGAAACTTCAAAAGTTAACATATTTATAAGACAAGAAGTTTTAGTTATATAACTTGTGTAGCTTTAATGGCACTTTGCCTTAATGGTGATATATCATTGTCGAATATGTTCTTTATTTTTTCTACAGTAAGTTATTGAATATGGTAGCCAACAAGTGTTAATAGGAGGAAAAAAATCAAATTTGACCCAGAAGGCTCCAATATTGAGGTCTGAATTGGGATCAGTTCATTCTTTTCCCATGGGTAACTTGTATAAATGTAATTCTATGGTTTCATAAAAGCAGGTCAAGTTTCTATCCCCAGGGATCTTTTGGCAATTTGAAGCATGGAAGCCCTGTTCCAGGCTACAAGTTCAAATCTGCATGTATTGTGAGTGGTGGGAATAAAGTCAGTAAGCAGCAGATATATATTCATCTTTGATTATTATATACACCTATCAAAGTATTCTTAGAAGATACAAATAAAGGTATTATTACATCTTGCAATTCACAAACTATTTTGAATATTTTACTTATCTTTTTATTCTCCTTCCTGACATATATGTATGTGAGATGATGCAAAAAGTGATCTTAAAATGTCTCTTCATAACTAAATGAAAAAGCCTACTGAATAATTATGAATAAATCTTATTTATTATGCACAGTAGTTGAGTTTTCTTATATCTCCAGAAGCTTGAGGTGAGGCAGAAACTTTCAAGTAGATGCTGCTCTATAAGCTTTCTATCTTGCAAAAACTATACATGTTTGCATTTCTGCCTGTGTCATAATGACTTCACAAATGCTGTGAAATGATGAAGAAAGCAATAGATTCCAATAAAGTTGGACCTTTACCAGGTGTTTTCAAAGACAATTAGAGTCAACTGCAGGAAGCACAGCGCACACCTCCTTACGTAGGCCTGAAGATTGACCTCATCCCTAACTCATCTCATGGATGGCAAGCTCTTAGAAGAACAGTAATTTTTTTAGGTTACAAAATTGTATTTTCTGTCATTTATTCACTTGTTATAAAAGATATGCTTGTTCTAAAGTGCAAAAGACCATGCAATGAATCAAGAAGTGGAACAATAATATCAAGACTACTTAATGTTATCAAATAATGTGCTTAGCCTAGTAAGTTAATTAATATCTATTTCTTCCAAATAGCCTAAATTTCACATATACATTTTAAACAGACTTTGAAGTTACATTTTACATATGATGCAATAATAACCTAAGAAAACTAAGTTGCTAATCATTGTATATTGCAATAAAAGTATCTAAAGATAAACTATTATTTTATTATAAAAATTTAGCTTCTTTTTCCACTGTCATTTGGTATAATGTGCTTTTATGTATTTTATGTTTCTATAAATTCCTAAAAGGGAAATTAAGCCAGTTTTATTAGTAGGTTTGACTATCATCCTAAACCTTATAGTTGTGTTCTAAATATACATATACATATTCATATACATATAGGCTTTTTTTTTTTGTGGGACCAGGGTTCAAACTCACAACCTTGTACTTGCCAGGCAGGCACTTGTGCCACAGAGCTATCTCCCCAGCCCCCATATAGGCTTTTTAATATATAAATAGTCTACCAAGGGGCTAAGGTAGGTACCAATAAAAATCACTAGAAGTTTATAATTCTGGCAAAAATAATTTGTACTTGTCACAATTAATTTTCCATATAGCCCAGTATAAAGTTCTTCAAGATTTTCCTTTAGAGCCATAATTTAGTTAGAAGTCCCTAACTCAAAAATTATAACTTTTGAGAATTAAAATATGTTGACTTTTATAAAATCAGAAATTTTAAATATAAAATACCATTAAATATGCTGTGCTAAATTTAAAACCATTATGCTTTCAATGACTTATTTCATACATTAATCAAATGTTTTAAAACACAATAGTATGAGTAATACAACCCTTTTATTATTGATATGGATATAAGTTGAGGATATGAGTGTAAGATTTTTAAAAATCCTTTACTACTTGGTAAGTGAATCATCATAACAAGTATTTGCCACAAATGCTTTTTATACGATGCCATTAAATAGTGTCTTTTCAAGTGCTGCATTTTGTTTCTTGAGATACACTTTTATTAGTCTCAAGGATATATCTTCCCTGTCATAATGCAAAAGTAATGTACTTATTAAGAGACATTCGATGTTGTATTAATTCAAGATAATGAATAACACATTATGAACTTTTAATAGTTTGTTTATGCCTCTACTAAGTTGTACTAAGGAAAGATATTCTTCAATTAGTAAGTTTTAGCTCACCAAAATTAACCAATTTATTGTACTGTCTTAGTGTTTGCCTTGTGAAGATCATGTTTCAAAGTATAGTCAATGTTTGCCAAGTATATACACTACTTTCAAAATTTTAAGGTCTGCTAATAGTCACCTGTTATATAACAGAGTTGCATCTTCTATTTAGCTGAAACTTTGCAGCTTTGGCCAACATTATCTCCAGATCTAGTAGATATTATTCTGTTTTCATGTTATAAGTTCAACTTTTTCAGGTTCCACATATAAGTGAGGTCACTCAATATATGACTTTTTCCTTGGGACTTATTTCTACTTAACTTCTTGCTAGAAACCTATAATGTATTTCTGGTTTTTTGCTCTTCCTACCAACCATATTTAGAATATTTAATTAAATATTCCCTTTCCACTTAGTTGCTATTCTCTATATTTTAATAAAGCAACTAACTATTCACTTTGCTTCTCTGCTGCATAGTTTAGGGAACTTCCATACAATTAAATCCAAAGCTCACAAAAAACAATCAAATAGGAACATTGTGAGTTTCACAGTTTAAGGAATTGCGACAACTTCCAGTCCAGTTACACACATTTAAATCTGCACAAGAATCCCAGTTTGAAGTGCTAGATCAATTCTAAGTCATTCTGAATCAGAAAAAATATAGGTCCTTATCAGTAGCAAAATTCAGATATTGACAGATCCTGTATCAAATTTAGAAAAATTCTAAAGATGAATTATTTTTAAAATAAGAGAATGAGAATATTGTTCTCCAATTAAATAAATTCATGTCAGAAAAAAACAAGAAACTGAAATGCACCTAGTTTGAGGTCTTGGACTTTGGGTCAAGTGGTGATTTGATCATTTTTTCTATTTGAATATATATATATATATATATATATATATATATATATGTGTGTGTGTGTGTGTGTGTGTGTGTGTGTGTGTGTGTGCGTGTGTGTGTGTGTGTGTGTGAAATTAAAACATTTCTACATAAAGTTAATCATAGCGACCTATAACTAGTAGCAATGGACACATTCTTAACAGATTCTCAGAAATCTTAAACTAAATATCTGCCTCAATATAAAGGATCCATCAGTTAATTGAAAAATAGCTCATTACAACCAAACACAAATATCCTTGATATTCTTACTTCTACAAAAAGAAATTTTGTAAACTAACTACACTATTTCAATAAAGTTATTTTCCTATGTTACATATTCTAAGAAGCAAATATCAATATGGTTATTTTAAAGGACATATTATAGCACAACATTACTTTTGATAAGCCTGAAAGAAAAGCAGAGAAATTTGAACAGAATGTAGGTTTACACAGAGCTTCTGCTCTACCTGAGATGTTCTTATCTGTGCAGATCAGAGCTTTTGATATTACATTCATCCAGATTCCATTAGGTGGGCTTTTAGTTCAAGATCTTCTGTGTGAAGAATTGATCAATGAATGTAACAAATATAAAAGAGGCTCCTTACTACAACCACAAAGTCTAAAAATATGAATGTAGTTTTAAATAGAGTATTTAACCTGTAGCACATATATGTATATATATATGTATATACATATATATATATTCAAATGATAATCAGAATCTAGTATTTTAGTCAAGGAAATTGACAAATGCTGACACATGGTAAAGCACTCTTTTCTACAACAAGCCGATTATAAAATAATAAAAAAATAATAAAAGATTATCTTAATAGTGTTTTAAACACTCAAATAGATTTATTTGATTTTCACATTCCTCATCATTCTAACAGTATATGATTTGTCACGACTCTTGTGTGAACTACTTGAAAATGATATTGTCAAAGATAAATTTCAGACATTTAAGTTTTGTAAAAAATTTAAATAACAAAAACCTCAAATTCAAAATGTTTAAAGAAATCTGGGAAACTCACCTGAACCTATTTAGAAGGCATACATCAAACTAATTTCTTCAGACAAGGATAAAGGAATTTACAAAAGGTTTCTAAAGGTTTACAACCTGTGAGAGTTTCATTTCCTATTACATTTTGTAACAGTTGTGTTCTGTGTCGCTCATACAATCATCGAGACAACTATTTTATCTGGTTGATAAAGGCAACTGTATGAAACAATTAAGTAAAATAAATTAGAAAGGTAAAATAGTACTAATTGATCATCAAAGTACAAGTTATTCTTAAAATGACTACCTGGTTGCACATTCAGCTAATTTACAAATACTGCTTACAGTCCCAAAACAAAACATCAAATGAGAAACAATAAAGCATATTATGTTTCTGTATGCTGGTGAATCACATGTAGTAAATCGCCAAGGAGAAGAGTGATTTATGCCCAAATTCTGCCAAGACTTTAATCAATATTGGGTGTCACATCTCCAGGGGAGGAGGCTAGAGGAGGTTGTGAAGCAAAAAGAGGGTGGCTAATATTTGTCTAGGTGATTTGCATGCAACTTCAGTGAAATGTAATAGATAAAACTAAAAACAATAGCATATTTGGGCTAAAACAATGACAACTTTAAAATTGCTAAGTGCCAAAAATTATGTGTAAAGGAGCTCTGCGGTGAGCAGAGACTGCCTGTAGTTTATTCTGTATAGTGTTTAAAGTCACAAAATGCCATTTGTGCAAATCAATTTTCTTTCCTCAGTGCATTAACTAACAAAGCAGAGTTCAAAAAGTAAGGCATCTTCATAACTATGTGCATTTTGACAAGGAATGTGTTATTATTGGAGACTAATTCCAAGAAAAATGACAGGTTTGAAAGATTTGATGCAAATAACTTAAGATTTTGCACTCTATAATGTAATTTGATTGAGCAATGTAAATCTTGGATCAGAATATGCTTCTGTTCAGATATTAGCTGTTAAACTATAATTTTCTAACATTTTTAAAGTAGACACATTAATTGTACATCCAAACAAACTTTCATATTTTATGACTTAGTCTTATAATTATGTTGTATTCTTTCTGAAATGTTATGAGACTCTAAGCTTTATAGGAATCATTAATCTCCTACAATACAAAACTTCAAAAGCACAGTGTCTCTTCATCTGAAGTAATTCTTGAATTTCTCTGTGCCACATATCATAATTATGTGCTACAAGGGAATGAATCAGTGTTTGCTGAAACTTTCTCCATCGGTGCAGAAGTCTCTGCCGTTAAAAAGCAGGCAGCAGGAGAAATGTCAAATAAATATAGACTGTTTGGGCTTGCTATCTTTATTCAAACCCCTGACAAGAAAAATAAAGGCAAGAGTTCAAAAAAAAAAAAAAAAAATCTTGCACTTGTACTGAAATTGTATTCAGGTAGTACTATTGAAATGTAAAAGGCTGAGCAAGTGTTTCACTCTTCTATCTATGAATAGTATCAACTTTTAAGACAAAAGAATACTGCTTGTGAATATATATGTATGTAAAACCATCTGATGAAAATAACTGGAATCTATTCAGTATTTTAAAAAAAAAACTTCACAAATCTACAGCTGCTTAGAAGCTAAATTACGTTCTGATTTGAAAGATCCTGTGACAAAATCATCTTCTGACAATAATTAAACGAATAAGCATTCTAAATGGCAAAATACAAGAGTTCCTTTGTATTACTTGAATTCACAGAAAACTGAATCCTGACCTAACTCTACAAACAAGCAGTTGACTCATGCAAACAGACTTGACGTGTACATAATTACTTTTCTTTTTGTTGTTGTTATTTAATGGTTAGCAGTTAATTAACTGACCTCTGTTGCAATAACCAAGTTCATGCAACTAATGTTTAGTTTTAAAATAAAAATTGGAGGAAGTTGATCAAGGTCAGAACCTGCCCTTTGACTACTTTTAGATCTATTTCCCTGCATTTTCCCTCATGGGTTTGGGACCTATGATTTTCAGCTCTACTGTCTAGCAGGTGATAGTCTCTTTGTCATCTCCTTGTGGTAGTGACAGATGGCTTCAACATTTACTCTAGTTTTCATAGATAGCATGCTAATACAATAGCCTCAAGCAAATGACATCTACTATAAGGTTTGTTGCTAACTCACTGAGCCACTCTGAACAAGTTTATTAACCTTTCTTTGGCATCATTTTGAGCCTCTGGTATTTAAATATTACTAAGATTTGTAATTAGATGTACATTCCGTAAAAAGCTGAAAGTGCTAGGATTTCATATATGATCCACACTATACATAGGCACATACCTGTAATTTTTATATAGTTTGCCTTCTCATACTCTGTGTAAATTATTCCTTTATTCTGTCAAGTATCTAGAGCATGAAGAAACCAAAGTGAGAGAAATCAATGTAGCTAAATGAACGCAAACAGATTGTAATAGTAGAGGCATAAATTAGACCTGAATGGAAAATAATTTTTGGTCTTAAATTCAAAATGCAAAAGGTTTAGGTTATTATTTCAAAGAAATAATGCAATAACATATAATTACTATTACAAATAATAATGTGTTACAACACATACAGTATATTTTGGTGAGGGGAAGTTAACTATACATATGTATTTTTTAACTTCCTTAGTAGTTAAGGAAACCTACATAAGTAGACACACGCAATTATACATTTTCTCAGATAATTACTATAATATCCAGATATATTTAAGATTTAGCAAGTATTTTTAGATATTAGATTAAAATTCAATAGCAAATTAACAAAAAATTCTCATGCTTGACTTAAAGTAATCTGAAATAGAAAATTTAGATGACACATTTAATCACCAAATATTAAAGCCAGGTGACCAAAACATAATTAGAGTAGGGATGAGATATTTTGGAAGGGATACACAGTTCCACTGGATTTAGTTTAGCTTGGTTCTCCAAGTTTAAACTCCAGATCTGTTTTTAAACTGGAGAAGAGGACTTCCAAGAAATTCTATCTAATAATTTTAGGACTATTCTCCTGATACAGACTTCAATTCAAAGGCAAGGCAAAAATTCAGACGATAAAAATCAAGTTTTACAGTGATTCTAGCATTAATTATAGTGTAGCCACTGAGGAAAGTTTTCTGGAGTAATTGTGCATGGATGTGCCATGTGCATCTAAAATGGCCATTGACTACCCAGCGCAATGTGTACCCTATGAAACACAAAGGCGGTTCACAGTAGAATAGAAGCTCCCTTACTATCAGGCAAACAATTTTATAGCAGTCATGTCTCAACTAACTTTGTATTTTACTAGGATTTTTCCTAACAACTCCAGAGTAATATTTTGTCCAAGTTCAGACAGTTTGAACCGTGCATTTGGGAAAATTATTCTATATTTCAGAAAGCCATGGACCCAATTTTCTGTGTAAATGACGTTCAGTGATCCTGCCCCATCCCCCCCCCCATCTCTACTGCCACCTGTCCATACACTTGGGCACGCGCTCCAGAATGCACACTCAAGAACGCGCTCGTGCGCGCGCGCGCGCGCACACACACACACACACACACACACACACACACTTACCCCCAAATATTCCTAACTGAAAGTTGAAAGCCCAAATAAACACCTATGCTTATTGGAAGCAATGGTAAAT
The DNA here is from genome assembly GCA_004027025.1 of Myocastor coypus. Classification (NCBI taxonomy): domain Eukaryota; kingdom Metazoa; phylum Chordata; class Mammalia; order Rodentia; family Myocastoridae; genus Myocastor; species Myocastor coypus. The sequence goes on along the minus strand of PVJA010000094.1, from coordinate 52,291 downwards.
AAGCATGGAAAAGAATTTCGGAGCAGGTCAGGATAAAAGGGAGCTGGAATCCTTTTCCCTTTCCAGTGTCCCAGGCACTAAGCAGCGATCTTTCTTCAAGAACCGAAAGAGCTAGCGGCTTTTTCATCCCCACTCTTTTCAGTTCCCGAGCCTTCTTCCCATCTCAGCCTCTCTAGCACTGTTTGGAGCCTACACCAAGTCCCTGCCTTTAGTCTTTAAACTTATTCCCAAGGTACCGAAGTTTTCGCGCAAATTTTGCGCGCAGTACCCACGTGCCAGCTTCAGGTTTCCGACTTTCCCTGTTGGCTTTCTCTTGGAATCCCATAAATTTTCCCATTGCGCTTTCCTGAAGCGAGTGGTGGGAACAAAGCTGAACTGTGAAAGGGGTTGAAGATAGTCATTTCTACCCCGAAACTACCTAGTTGCCCCACTCCCGCCCCCTCTCGGTAGGTCCTCCCCCAAGGAACGTTCAGGAGTATAAAACTAGTCGGACCGACGAGGGTCCGGAGGCCTCCAGAGTGGCCGCGCCGAGCCTGGCTAAGAGAGACAGGGCAGAGTTTTCGGGACGCAGAGCATCCCCGGGCAAAACGTGCACCTGCTCCTTTGCGTGAGCTAACCTTTAAAAGGAAACAAGAGAAGGAAAGAAAAGAAACCATTGGAAAACATTCTTCTCACTTTGGAAAGAGTGAGAGAGCACCCCAGAGGAAGGGAGGGAGCAAGCGAGCGCGTTTCGGTTTTCCTTGACCCTGTCTCCCATTAAGCTTCCAAGAAGCCAGCGCACCCGGTCCCTTTCCCCTTCTGAGAAAAACAGGCTGGTGTCCTCGTATCTGCCCTGGGGCAAACGAACCCCTTTATTTCCCTTGCACGCTCACACGCGATGCACGCACACTTGCGCGCACACGCAGACCCCTCCCCTCGACCTGCTCCCTCGGGATTTCGGAAGTGCACTCCTTCTCCTGCCTCGGGATTGCCCCGGACTTTGTGGGCCTTGGGTGTCGTCCCCCTCCTGACCTCAAAGTGCCCTCCTCGGCTGCCAGCCTACTCCCTCGGCTTTCTTGGGGGCCCTTCACTCCGAGCGCTTCTCCGCTCCACGAACCATGCAGGACAGGGCAGGGTCGCAAAGCGCCCGATCCCCGAGCCTGGGACCAGAGGCGTCCAGAGGCTCTTGGTGGAGCCCAGGACCTAGGGAGGACGCACTCAGGCGGCAGTAGCGCCACAGAGCTTCTCGGACGCCACCCGCGCGCCCGGGCAGGCCGCGTCCCCCTTCTTCCCGCACCCCCGGCACTCCGAAGCTTGTGGTGCCCAAATCCCACAGTAACCAAGCCCGGGCACGCGAGGGAGTAAGGGACCCACCCGGCCAGAAGAGCTAGATGTGGGCAGGGTGAGGTGCCAACTTCTCAGGGAGTCGGGCGCGGCTGGTGAGCCCCGGGGAGGAGAGCGAGGAGGAGAGGAGGGGAGCAGGGAGGCCGCGCTCGGCGGGGCGCGCGGTCGCGGGCGCGCGGAGAGCGGTGCGGGGAAAGTGGCGAGGCCGGGGCGTGGAGCCGGGTGGGAAGAGCACAGGGAAGGGGCCGGGCGGCAGAGGCTACCCTCCGCGCGTTACCTTGCGTTGGTGCAGTCATTGTAGAGGGTCTCGAAGTCTTTCCTGGAGATGAGTTTGCAGCGGTTCACTCCCGGCTGGATGGCGCCCAGTCCTCTCAGGATGCGAACCTGCTCCACATTGCACACCACCGGCGTGATCTCCAGCCGCTTCAGCTTGGTGTAGACCGTGTGCAAGCCCCCCACCAAGTGCTTCAGGAACAGGTCGAAAGCCTGGGGCAGGCAGATCAGCTCGCAGCCCTCCACCGTGAAGGAAGCCACTTTGGCCCCCCTCAGATCCACCATTTTGCACTCATTATTCTGGGGGGTGTTTTCCACTGGGGACGGGGTTGAGTACACGGGTTTCCCGGGGAGGGGGCCGCAGCTGCTGCTGCTGCTGCTGCTGCTGCTGCTACTACTGCTGCTGCTGCTGCTACTGCTGCTGCTGCTGCCGGTGCTGGCACTGACTGGGGTGCTCGAGGCGCCGCTGCCACCCGCGCTGGTGCCGCCGCCGCCGCCGTTGCTCGCGGCCGCCAGGCTGGGGTTGCAGCCGCCGCCGCCGCCTCCGCCGCTGCCGCTGCCGCCGCTGCCTCCGCCGCCTCCGCTGCCGCCGCCGCCGCCGCCGCCGGGAGAGGTGACTGAGGCCGCCGCCGCCGCCGCCGCCGCCGCGGGAGCGAGGGGCTCCGGCCGGAACAGAGCGGGCCCCGCGGACGCAGGGGGTCCCAGGGCCGGAGCCGGGGACGAGGTCGCCGAGGAGGTGGAGGTGGTGGTGCCGGAGGAGGAAGAGGACGTGGAGATAGGGGGCTGAGGGGGCACCAGCTGGGTCGGAGGGATCAAAGCCGCCGGCACTGCCATGGTCACATAGAAGGGCAAGCAGGAGAGGCGAGGGGGGAAAAGTTGCCCCACACACACCCCCGGGGAGGGGACAGGGAAAGAAGGGGGGAGAAGGAGCGATGAGCCGGGCCACCGCCGGCGCCGCAACTCCAGGAGGGGACGAACCGGAGAGGGAGAGGAGGGAAGGAGGTGAGCGCGGGCGTTCCGGAGAGAAACGCACCAAAGTGTCCCGCAAGTCGGAATGCCAGTCCTCTCCCGGGCCGGAGCCGGGTTGGTGCGGGGGGCGGGGGCGGGGAGGGTCGGGCGGCGGGCGTGTGGGTCCCGCTCTAGCACAAAGTTGAGGATGAAGGTGGAAAGGAAGAGGGTTGAGGGACTTGGGTTCTCCCCGCCAAGTACATTGATCAAAGATTGAGAGGGGAATGACAGAGAGAAAATGAGCTGAAAAGTGCAGGCTGCCGGCTGGACGAGTTGTTGTTGTCACACGGTGCAGAGGGGAGGAGCTCCGGAAACTTGAAATACCCTTTGAAGCCGCAAAAACCTCACTCACTAGTATTAACCCAAATTATCCAACCAGGAACTCCGAGCAGAGACTCGGAGAGCGCGAGACAGAGCGAGGGGAGCGCCTAGGGGAGGGGGCAGGGGGCGGGAGGATGGGGTACGGAGAGGCGGAGGGGAGGTAGGGGGAGCAGGAACCCTGAGGTGGCCGCTGCGGAAGGAGAGACAGTGGCGTGCGCTTCTCCTCCGCTGCTACCGCTAGATTGCATGCCCGATACACCGTTTCTTCCGCGAAGACTCGTAATTTTCCCCCCAAAGCTTCTAAGCAGTCGCCTGACAATTTATCGGAGAGCCGGAGCGCTCTGAATTCTGCAAAGATTTAGGATGTATCTCCGCGCCTTTTTGCAGTAAGACACATATGAAAACATCCCTCCCTCATGATTACTAAGAAATTGTTTTGAGGAAATTTCAAATGTAAGCAAACCATAATTTTTAAGGCATCTGATTTCCTATTTCTCTATTATGATAGGAAGATATTGAAAATTTCAGAACAGTTATCAAGTTGTGGGAAGAGTCAGCCTGAAATCGCTTAAGAATAACGACCTGCTCTGTGCTGAATTTCTTATTTTCTAACAGACAGTGGGAATAAATGCTTCCCTTGAGCTGGATTTAGAATAACTTCACATTCACCCTAAATCCAGGTCAGAATCATTTGTTCTACCTAAAAAGATTTAGAGAACAGCATCCTTCAAGAGGTGGAAAGTAGAGCAAAATAACACACTGATATTTCTTCCCAAAAACTCTATAATTAAGTCACCTGTGTTGAAGAGTAGCCAACTGTTCCCACATCCTTTAAGACCTAAGACTAGCTGCTAGTGTGATGTTTGAGTTACACAGTAGTTCTGGATTTTTTCATATTTGAAAAGTATCAAAATATTTTGAGAAAGTTCTTTTCAGTTTGTCAGTAATGTGGTTTATAAATGCTGAGGAGAACAAAACCTAAGCTCACACTAAGTGATTGAGAAGGGCAAGAAGGGTGGCTAACCACGAAAATAAACGGTGGGCGGCAAATGTAGAATGATTCCCTTCCTTTTCTTCCCTTCTCCTTTTTTTTTAACTTGTTGCATGGAGCTGTTTACTCAAGAATTTTTGACCAACATATGTTTTAAGCATAGGTCACCTCTGTTTGCTGCTTATATCTCTAGGAATCTTGAATAGGCTTTGAACCTGTCTGCACACGTCCAGTGACTCCACAAGCTATGAAACAATGTGATAGCATTTGACAGATTTTAAAAATAAACTATTAATAGCAGGTTCACAGTGTTGAGAAATCTGGCATTTTGATGTCGAAATTATTATCACCTTTTTCTTTATCATTTTAATCCTTTAAACTCTTTGAAGTTTAGTGTGTCAAGAAGTGCAAGAGCTATCTACAGAGAGATGTGATACTATTGAGCAAACTAGTCTAAGTTTATGCTAAACTTTTGAAGGTTTAGTAGTTATATCCAGACGCTTCCCTGCTTTATATGTATTAAGAAAATTGTTACAGAAAAGTAGATAAACTTCTATAAGGATATCTAAAGTTTGCACAGCTGTTTGGCCTAGTTTTCCAATACATTTTGATATTTTCAAGAATTATTTTAACTAATTTTTGTTCCTTAAATTAGTTCTAAGTAAAATGTAGAAATTCAATATGCATCCCATACATCAAAACACTTCTTTAAGTGTCTATACATGCTTTAGAATATATTATAGCTTTTTTTTTTCTCTCCCAGAATGCCAGATTACTATGTTAATGAGGGCATGGGAAAAATAAAGTGTTAAGCTTTGTAAAACTAAGTTTGGAACTCCATACTTAACTTTAATAAACACATATGGTTTTAAAGTGCTAAACTACATTTTCCCTATTTGAAAACAGTAGTCACACAAGTGAAAAAAATGGTAGTTGAATGGTAAAAGCCTGCCCTTACCACTCTCATTTTTCACAGTTCCTTAAACTATCAGTCATTCAAAACCTGCGACAGTGAAGCCACAAGCAGGAAGCAGTGGTAGCAGACCAGGACATGAATCCCAACCCTGTTTCAAAGCTATCTCTAAGATTTTTTCTTCCATAGGGAACCCTGGACACTGAGCTGTGCCCTGCTTTGAAGCAGGGGTTGGTAGCATCCGTCCCACGTAAATGGGAGTCCTGGCCTCCCATTCCCACCTCCTGCACCTCAGGTCTCTAAGCCATTTCAAGGAACTATCACTCCTTTGATCAAACAATAGGATTAGGAAAGTCATATAGTGCAAATTAAAGTATGTAGGAAAGAAGAGCCTTGAAAAATGGGAAGCATTCTCTTTTCTTTTTCTTTCTTTTTTTTTAATTTTGTTGAGAAATGTTACCAATGATGAAGTCAAAGAGTATTTAACAACAGCACATAAATCAACTTAAGAGATATTTCAAATCCTCTCTTACATCTTTAGCTTCAGAGCTTTTGTCTTGTTTGTTTATTGTTTTACATCGCTTGTTGTTTCATGTCCTCTCCATCTCATCTTCCCCAACCTTCACTTAATTTGCATAAGCAAAACTCAAAGTACTGTAACTGATATTAGAAAATTCTCCTTGTGTTTTGCGAAGACGTATTGTGCTGAAATCAATAAGACTGTTTAAAATTCAAAGACCTGCAAATCGTTCTGTTTGTCCTTTGATAGGGCCTGTGCTGATTAAAATGCTACCAAGAAAGCTTAATTGCTGCACTAATTAAGAAGTCTTTAATTTCTTTCCTAGGATATCGTTTGAAGCTTAGCTTGTACCAGTTCAGGGAAGGTATTTTCTTCTCTCCTCCTGCCCTCTTCTGGCCCCTCCCCTTCTTTCCTCCCTCATCCCCCCACCCCCAAGATCCACTATGAATGAGAATTAATACAGATAGTGGTTGCAGGTCTCATCCTCTAGTATTTAACAAAAATCGGCACGGGATACAGAGTTCAGTGCAGGATGAAATGCAGTTCTAAAAAGGGCTGTGAGGCTACAAGAGACAGTAAGAAAACACAAAGTAGCTACTGCAGCTAGAGTCCTGGTGAAAAACTGGATGATATAGGCACTTTAGCCCGATGATGAGGACATCTTATCTGATTAAAAGAGGCAATGACAAGAAAATGAAACAGAGACACATAAAAACATACTTTTAAATCTGTGGGGTTTTTTCTTTAAGATTAAATCTGTAGAAAGATGGACTTATATTTGAGAATTGGTAAGTATATTTTCTTTTATGAGTATAAAAGTGAATCCTATAGGGATTTATTTTTGACCCATTTATAGCTCAAGGAGACATAGCACTATATTTTATCTAAGTCGTCTTTATCTATTGACCTATTTTATTTACTGATTTTTCAAGTGGGGAAACTGACCAAATGATTTCACAAAGCTTTCTCTGTAATCAATAGTCATTTTTTAGGTTTATTCATGCTGCATTATAATTCTGGTAAATGACTGCAAAACAGAAGGTTGCAATAAAGATACAAATATTGACAAAGCTAGGAGAGGTCATGTGTTTACATCTTCAGAGCTTCAATGTACCAATAGGCAGTTTTTTAAAAAAAAAATGAAAATATATGCTTCACAGAATGCAAAACCTAAAATGATTAAAAGTGAGATATCTGTGATGTGTTCCTTTAACATCTCAGATTTCCTGAAAGCTAGAATTATCTTCTTTACATAGCATCACCAAGTGAAACAGAAATAATTTCTGGTATAACCAGAAATGGCAAGTAGATCTTTACCAGTTTATTCTTCTAAATTTTCCCAAGTACTACTTGAAGCATGCACAGAAATATACAGTCGTATGTTACGCACATATACAGATGCCTTTCGGTAACAGGACAAGGAGATAACATGCTTAATAGATTCAAAGGGAAATTTACCATTCTGAGCACGACGTCACTCTAATTATGTTTACTCTAATTGAAAGCAAGGTTTTTTTGGAATCTGAAATTACTTTCAGAATTTTTTTTAAATAATGCAAGTGGATCAAATGTTGATTCACAAGCATTTCAATCTTTCAAAATGTATTGGAAAATTAAATGAAAAGTAGAGTTTGGTACAAACAATGCCCCAGGGCAAAAAACAACTAACACTAGATTTTCCAGTCCAGCCATAACACAAATCAATTTGAGCACACTCCTATGGCCAGACTGCCAGATTGTTATGACTGCTAATTCACTCAATCAAAGAGTGCATTAGCACACCCGGCACAAATAGCCCTCACAATAGAGAGCATTTCTCAACAATTCCAAGATGTATCACAATGGAGAAGTAAAGAGGAAGATCATTTTTATATCTGCATATTTACTAGTGGATTTGTTGCCTGAATGGAAATAAAAATGACTAAGATAAACTTCAGGCACAGGTTTATTAAAGAGCTATCAAAGTTTGGCAAATCTCAAAAGGTATCAGGGTACCAGAAGTTCACTGACTTTGTTAAACGTTTCTCAGGAGAGAGTCCAAAATTGATGTTTGCGCTTCAGTAGTAAATCATTGAAGATGGAGAAATTATGCCAAGTAACTCTCTTAAGCTTTTTTAACTCAGATGCATGGCCTTACCAATCAGCTCAGCAGATAAACCTCAACTACTTTAAGCACAGACTTTCCAACTTTTACATTTTTCAGCCTCTTCACTCCCCATTTGTTTTCCCCAACTTCTGACTTCTGCTTGCTCTCACATCTGTAGTATCCTTTATTTTTCTTCTAACTGACTCCCTTTCCTTAGGAGCAAGGAATGGGGCCCTTATCTCACTGAGGCATTTTCTGATCCAGAGCAGAGAGTTTGGTAATGAATGACCCAAAGGACAGAGGTAGAGAGCTGAAGGTGAACACCATGTAACTTGAAGCGCTCCAACTTTGCATTATGAACTTGGATTTTTAACAAAAGAGTGATTACATTGATTATAAATAATTCTCATTTGTTTTGAAGCATAGAAATGCGGGGACTATATACATGCTTCCTGAATGAATATAATAATTATAAACATGTGCATTTACATAAATTCAGTTGCTAAATGGTGCAATGAGGCACAATGGTTCCTTTCTCCCTAACCTTCCATCCTCATCCATTTTTCTCCCAGTTCAAATTGAAGACCACACAGAGAAGAAAATATTTTGCTACCTATGGAGTATATTAAAATGAATCTCTAAATTCAGGGAGAGAAAGAAAGGGAGACAGAATAGTTGCAGAAAGAAGTTACAAAGGCAAATATAGTTGACATGGAAATGTTTCCCTGATCTAAACAGACACATTTTATGATAAGGAGTCATGTGCCAGTACAATTTAGTTATACTTTCCTACTATTCATGTCCAAGCTTTTCATTCCATCTGTGGAGTAGTATTAAGGGTTACCCAGTCAAATATTTATCAGACAGACAGACAGACAGACAGACAGACAGACAGACAGACAGACAGACAGACAATGGGAACCTTGTAGAGTTGGACGGTAAGAGGAAACAGCAGCAAGAGTGATATTGGTTGAGGAGAATGACCTTCATCTTTTAAGTCAGGCCATTGGGATAGTAACAGCACACTGGAATCAGGTCTCAAAAGGTCAACAGTTATTTAAATCACTAGTTTTCTGGTCAGCATTATACCTTTAATGCACCTTTCCACGAAGTGGTATTTTCTGTTATATGTCTTCCTCTCTAAAAAAAACATGATCAGTATTAAAACATCTAAGTTACTTAAAAGATACATAACTGGGAGTGTGGTGGGATGAGGATCTATAGTCCGTTGATGTGTAAAAATGTTTTAATGTTAAAACTTAAATGATTATATGAAATTTTGTAATTCTAAGACCAATGAATTTAACTTGATTATAAAAGTATCTATTGATTCACTGCTTTGTTGTTGTTTTAACTTATTATCTTGGACTTTTTTCTTTTTCTTTGCTTTATTAAATAAAAGAAGAGGTCACTGTCTACCAAATGGCCTATAAAAATTGTTTTATTTGAAGTCAGAAATTTCAAGGATTACTAGAAAAGGAGAAGCTGTTTATTTATCACCCTTCAGAACAAAGAGATTTTTTAAAAAGTTAAAAGAACAACTATTGCTACCTTCTAGCCCCAGATCTTGTATGTCAAGTTTCAGCCCAGAGCAAATTTTTATAACAAGTTATAAACCCCTGTAACAGAGGGTTTATTATAATGGAAGTGCTGACACAACCTTAACTATAGCGTTGTAAACGGCTATGCTATAATATCCATTAAGCAGAAAGAAAAATAAGCTGGCTGATCAATAATTTATACAAAGAGTACCAACTGCAGACATAATAACTGTAATGTTTGCAAAGCAATCTCTCTGCTCTCCAGGCTTAACAGTAAACGCAAACTAGCAATGCTGTTAATTTCCAACTCCTACAGATAAGAATACAAACAAATTACTTAAAATTATATTTTGCTCAACATTTAGCATGCCTCGATGGGATAAAATAAAATTTAATTATGATGCAACTTGTGCTGGATGTAAAGCTGTTTTGTTTTCCGGCACATTTTATTATGAAAGGACATTCATTTGGAACATCAATTATGGGAAAATAGTACGTTTCAGTGAGTTGACTTGGGTCAGAGAGGCTCTTCTAAGAGTTATTCAGACATGGAAACAGATTGACACTGTTTAACTTCAAAGAAAGTTACAGGGTTTTACAGAGCCACAACCTGAAATACAATACTGCATGCTCTGATCCCAGTCAACTGTCAGTAAAAACACACCTTGTCATTAGAGTCCATGGGAAAAGATATTGGTTTGGAAAAATGTGGCCATCATTAGTATCCAGTGGACCTGGGGTACCCATTTAAGGGTTATTCTTATTTGTACAGAAACATTAAGTGTCATTTCTCACAAAAAAAAAAAAAAAAAAAAAAACATGAATCTTACAATGTGAATATTCTTCTTTTAATTTCTGGAAAATTTTAAAACTGTATTTTAGTGGATGACCATTATTGATACTATTTTTATAAGGTCTAAAAATGTATGGGATATTGTTTTGACAATAGTCACTGATGGTTTTTAAAGCAAGAAAAAGATTTTGGAGTAATTCAAGAAAAAGGCAGAACAATTGAAGAATCCTAAAGTACCTATGAAGCACAAACTGGAGGCTCACCCAGCCTGTTTGTTTGTGAGGTTCATATCTCTAGTGGCCTTTGTGTCTGTTCATTTCTTGGGGGCAGAGTTGGAGGGAGGGAAATGTGGGACCCAGTAGAATGAAGAGACTTTGTTATCAGAGTTGTAAAATGGTGTATTACCCTGTGAGCAATTGCACTTGGAAAGGAACCAGTAATTTATATGAGAAGTGTTTAAGATTGCCTGCTCACCCAGTGATCCATGCCAGGTCAGTTCCAGTAATGCTAGAAAACAAAAGGAGGTGGGTATCATTGAGAAAGGGACACCTTATACGCCTTTCGAGCTTGTGAAGGAAAGCACTAAAATGCCATTTTCTCAAATGAACTGATCATTACCATTTAAAATCCTGAGGGCTGTGGGGCTGGGGAGGAAAGGATTCTTCTTTTGATTTAGCAGGACTCTGAACTATTGCTTTTAAGAGGGAGGTGTTTTGTTGTGATTGTTTCAGCCCTATGCCTTGGTAAAGGTTAAATCTTGAAACAAAGTGTATTTTTAAACAAAGAAATGAATGTGATGGTCTCAACAATTCAGTTGGCTATTTAAATTTAGAAATTCACACTTTTAAAAATTATCAGTACAAATAGTAAGCAACCCTTTTACTAATGGTAAGTATTCCAGGCTCAAAATTGTTGTTGTTCACTTTTGGCTTGAGTAGATTTCCCCAGACTAACTATTCCAGTTTCTAAGAGGAGATACTGTCAAATGTGAAAACATTTCCTAAGAACTCCTGCAGACCTTTATTCTTCCTTAAGTACCAAAATGGACTTCAGTGTACCTCTGCTGGGGAGAGCTTGCCACATTGCCATCTTCGGCATGCATTTTCCCATAAACTTCAAGAGCATTTCAGTTTTAAGCCAAAGTTCAGTGCATTCACATGTCTAGTAGGGCTTCAACTTTCACTCTTGCCTATTTGGAAAACTACAGGAAATGATCATGTCTATATCATCGAGAATGCATAACTTTCGATTGGCTCAAGATTCAGTGTATCCAAGTACCTTTGCAGATTTATCTAATAATTTTTACCCTGAGCTCTGATGGGAATGATATTTCTCTCATGCTTTCACACTTATTGATGTGCTTTTGTTCCGTTGTTGATGCCTTTCTGATAGCTGATATAATTCTTAGCATTTGCAAAATACTCAGTCAACATAATGTGGGTAATTAAAGTTGTTTCTATATTTAACACCTATATCCTTTGGTCTTCAATTGTCTAAACTATGCATTTTCCATCTTACACATGGCTTTATTCACCCTAGACCAGCATATGGAAGAATAATAAAATTTTAGTATGGTTATTTATTTATATTGTAATATACAAATAATGTGGGAAAATTCTTCAGGCAAAATCGAGAGATACTGTTAAGTTGGGGCTCAAATAGTTGCAAAAGGGAATTTAGTTCCCTAATAAAGACTTTTACTTGGAATCTACTCAGGTAGAGTCCTCTTTTATGTGTCATCAGAAGAGCTATTAGGGACTCATTGCCTACTAAAATTGTGAGATTAATACTGCCTAACATGTTGCAGGAGACTGTGAGGATAAATAAATCTGCTCATGAAATTCTGCTTCCCAAGCGTGAGTAAAGCAAGGGTGTGTACCACAACTTCTAAAGTTGTTATTTTAACATCATCATTTTAATGCATGTAATACTCTCTGATATAGCAAGCACACTCATTTCTTGTGTACTGGGGTTCTGAGAACACAAAGAAGAAAAAGACATACATCTCATCTGACTTAATTATGTGTCATCTCTTTGGAGTTCTTTTACCACATCAATGAAATTTTGTACTAGAGTACACTAGAAGTCATCTAGTGCCAGCCTCTCCAGTCCAACACTGCATTTTCCCTATGTCCATGCCAGACAGCACATATAATTCTCTTATCTGATCTTTGCTTGCATACTCTAAGACAGTTTTAAGAAAAGCTCCAGAAAAGAAGTCTAGGCAACCTCTTTCAATGGATCCATCAGATTCATCATTATGTATTATCCCCTTTCTTGTAAAAGAGAAAACTGGCCATTATCAATATATGAGCTCTTCTTTAGTGCTTCTTGGAGTCTTTCCTATCACCTCCAACACACACACACACACACACACACACACACACACACACACATATACACACACACCTGTCCTCAAAGGAGAATTTTGGGGGAGAAGCATTAAAAAATGGTTTTATTTCATTTCATATATAGGCGTTAGAACGATAAAGGACTGACATAGTTGGATCTGTACCCATGAACCCCTGCCTGTTTCTCTAACTGCATGGTGAATGAATATCTCCACGTTAAAGCTCCTGATATGTCCTTAGTGATGCATAGATGCATGCATCTCTGCATTGCAATTTTAAGATAATGATGGAGCACGATGAAAAGAAGGCTGAACTTTTGGAAATACTGCTATTTCAGAAACAAGATTTGGAATCTTGATAAATATTTTACTACTACAGGATAGAGATAAACTGCAAAAAGCCCTAGGACTTCTTAGCTTGTGTGACTTTCCCTGGTTTCCTCTGGTTAGGAAATGGAAGCATGCATCAGTAAAAGTCACCTGTTGCAGAACTCTGTAAAGCCAGGCATTGAAACAACAGTTGATGATGTAAACGTATTACTTTTGTGTGGTTTCTTGCCAGCCTCAGTCTGCTTTTCCATAGGTGACTACTCAGGCTCTTTCTCTGATTTCTTATCCTCATTTAAAGGGAGGTCGCTGTCTCCTTTCCCAGGAGGTGATTCAGGATCACTGGCAGCTACTCCTAGCAGAGCAACAGCAGGCCCTCCTGCTGCCCCATTTAAATTTTCTGAACTGCATGGTTTTTTCATTTACTCTCCCTTTAGATTGAAGCTGCAAAGTAGGCAAGACTTGAATGGCCTTGTGTCTTCAAAGAAGCGCCCTGAGCTCTGGAATGTGACAAAGTGAGAGAAGCCACCTAACACCAGGAAATGTCAACAATGGGGCAGGAAGGCCTGGGCAGGTGGATGGGGTCTTTCTGGACATTTTCTGGGACAAGGCAACCAACTCAGCTGAAAAAGAAAATGGGTCTTTTTCCCACAGAAACTGATTTAACTGATTTCAGAACACATTGATAACAGCATTAGCTCTGATTTAAGTGCATGCTTACCAGGAAGTTCCTTATTATGTTTTTTTTTTTTTTTTGTAACTGATTTGATTGACAAATTAATGACAGTCATTACTAAAGAAGAATTAAAGTTTCCAATAGTTTGAACATTTTTTTACAAATAGGACACTTAATGCTTTGATTTAAAAAAAAGCTAAAAACGTAAGTTCAAGCTAACTTTAATATTTAAGATGCATTTACACTTATTTGTGGTGTATTTCAAATTTAAAAGAAGTGAAAACATTTCTAATTTCTACCTGTGCCTAACAACTGAATGTTTAATTATTTCTCAACACAGAGTATAAAAGAGACATGTAAAATAAATGCTCTATATCTGATGAGCTTCATTGTAAATATAGTAGGTGTTCTATGCCCCCTCTGGCTATATAACAAATATCTTTTTATATGTAAGTGTGATTAGACAAACTTTTCTCTTATTTTTCTTTTAACTTTAGTAGTCAAGATTTTTCATCAGTGTTTCATTTTGTGATATGAAATGTTTTTCTAATAAATCTGACTTGTGTTCATTGAATTTCCAAAAGATGCCACCAGACATAATACAAATAAGTATTTACAAACATTGGATTTATGTGCAAGTATGTTAATATTATTAGCTATCATAAAACATTCAATATTACAAATTGAATTAAAATTAATATTCATTTGAAATCCTCTAGATGTTTTACTAATTTTATGTTGAAAAGCTTTCAAGGAATACTTTGCGAAAATAATTATAATTTTTCAATATAATAATAGCTGAATAGTAGTCAAAATTTTCTTTTCATAAATTATCTACACAGAAATGGTTTCAGAAAATTATTTACACACAAACACAAACATCCCAGTTTTGGAAAGATGTTTTTTGCTTTATATTTGGAAAGATGCTTACTTGCTTTAGCCTTGTATTCCATTACACATGGCATTTTGGTATCCAAAAAATGTATACTTTCTGCTTCCAATTAGGTAATTTTAGTCTCAAAACACAACAGAGCTTTGTTATGTCAACATTGTATTTTATTATCAGCCTTTGTTTTCTAATACAATGCTTTAAAAATATCCTCTGCTGTATAAAGGACATTGTTGCAAAAAGGCAGCTCAAAACTTGTCCTTCCCTTCCTTTCATTGATCTGCTGCCTCTTAGGCAATAGGAACAGCTGTCTCCAGCTCACCCACAAGCGAGCTGAACATAATAATAAGGTAGTGTTACTGGCCTGCATCTAGGAATGATTAGACAGAAGGTGCCAGCTCCTTTCCATTAAAGATAAAATCACAAAGATATCATACAGAAGAAAACTGGCTAGCAAAGGCAAGCGGCTCCTCTGCCTTTAAGGTTTACTCCTATCTCTGGTACCCACTGAGTTTCTCTTCCGGTTGGGTTTCCAATAAGGTGAAGGTGCCCTCTGTAGGAGACTTCCAGTAAATGCGGTCTCTTTACATCTGGGTGACAACAGTCAAATTTCTCCCTCCTCTCCAGTATAGAAATAAATAAACCATCACAGAAGTCTATGCAAACAGGAGTTTGCATTCTCTAAATGTAAAGGGGAAAGGCTCAAAAGACTGTAGTCATCTATGCAAATCCAGTGCCTTCCCAAAGTGGGACACTGATCGCTGAGCAATCTGCTCAGCACATTGGTCTCAGTTATTTACTGAAATGGTGGTGTGTAATTGTGTGGCCGTTAGAAGTCAAGAGATGTGAAAACAGACAGGCTTGCCATAGTTGAGTGAAAGGTGGATCTAAACAGAAGACCCTGCATGAAGAGAAACATATTCGTCACCTAACAAACGCACTTGCACAAGAGGTCTTCTTATCTTCCCTCCTCCTAAAGGCTACCATAATGCGGATTCATTAACAGTCCCATTGGGTAGTGTATAGCTCAGTAAGAAATTGCTTTCGTTAGCATGCTCGTAGAAGGAAATTAGCTATTTCATCAGATCTCTTGGAGCTATTTAAAATTTTGGGAATTCCTTCTGTAATTTAAAACGGAAGTTAAAGCCAATGCTAGACTAAAGTAGACTAGAGATGATCTCACAAATTAAACCTCTCCAACTGGAAGTCCCTTCGTCATCCACTGCCAAAGTACGAGCAGAAATCACATTTCTCATAAGTCGCAGCGGGTCCAACAGTAATGATGCAATTATCGGTGTATTCATGTTTTACCAATCAATCAGTTTGGTAGCAAAACATTTTAAACAGTATTTGTGATTTAATTTTTTGTCTTTATATACTTGTGTGTTACTTAGATCATTATCTCTCAAGTTTTGTATTTTAACTTTTTAGGCTATGACTTGAGCCTTTGTGGAATGTGTTTAAGGGCATCTAGTCTCACCTGTCCTGCAAGTCTGAAAGCTAGGAGATGGAAGAGTGGTGGCATAAGCAGGGGGACACCTTCCACCTGTATGATTAAATTTGTGTGACAAAACCAGTTCAAACATCCTTTTCTTTACGAATCTGTGTCACAGAGCACAGGGACACACCTAAACCTTGGCACTTTTGGAGCAATTACTGGATGTCAAGCATGGTGCAAACCTTTCTACAGTGATCTCATTTAATCTGCCTAACACTCAAGAAAGACAGTTATTTATATTTCAACACATAATGGGAAACCTGAGACTTGAGATTTTAAAGCCCTTACTCAGTATACTCCAGAGCCTGCTTTCTTTTCATTGTATATGCTTCCTGATGAGTTTACTTCTTTTTCACCTGTCTGTCTTTCACTTTTGGAACTTAGTGGTGCTACAGCTTCCCTCATACAAAAGCCTGGTGAATCCCTCATCAACACCAATACGGCAGTCTGATGTCCGACTGCATGAATGAGCCTGGCTAAAGGCTTTCCTGCAGCTATACAGATCTAATACTTAATTACTCAGGACTGTTAGCTACAAGCTTTAACATTTAAGGTTTCTTATAAAAAAAAAAAAGGAGTTGAAAAAGCTCACATCGTCATAGGCGTAGGAGAGCACATCTCCAGAGAGTCTCAGAAGGGACTGCAACCAGGAATCAGCCACCTAATCATCTTGCCTCTTATCTTTGAAGTCAGTTTGTCAGAACAGCTTTTTCAGTTTCTCAATCCAGGTTCCACACAGCTAGATTCACTGCTCCAGGCATCGGCTGTGCTAGCTGCCTCCAAGGCCAGCACCAGAGATAGTAGACTGAGGTTTGCCTCTTTGTACCCAAGGTTAGAGATCCAAACATGGGCTTTGACTGGATCCTGTTGGTGCTAATATGTTCTTCTGGGTGAAGAATTTGATCCAGGCATTATTGGGTAGTGGTTAAAAATGTGTTGGATGTGAAGTCGGAGATTGGAGTTGAAAACCTGGAATGCTTGAGACCTAGACAAGTTTTATACCTCTGTGCCTCACTTTCTTTATCTAAATACAAGGGGATAATAGCAGAGTTTGGTGACCTAGGCTTGTAATACCAATACTATGGGAAACTGAGGCAGGCGGAGCACAGCCTGGGCAATTTGGCAGGACACAACAAACTGACAAACTGAGCTGGATGTGTAGCCAGCCCAGTGTGAGACCTTTGTTCTACCATTAGTACCACACGGAGAAAGATGAAAATGAGATAATAATTTGTGTCTATTTCACTGCATTGTTACGATCCCTAAATGAGTTACTACATAGAACTTAGAATAGATACTAGTTCTGATTATTTTAATACTCATCATTCTGGTTTTAGGGTTTATTCAATGAAGCACAATAATCTAAAGGTCAAATTTGAGGAATTCTCTTACCATGAATAGACTAAGAAACTTTCCAGAAAGAAAATACTTTTCCAGATAAAAAGATAAGAATTGCTAGATAGATATATCACAAAAAAAAAACAAACAAACTGTGAAAAATCATATGGCCTCCTAGGTCCTTTGGACTCGACCATTTTCTTATGTCCCTAATCAGCTTCATGTCTCTTCCTCCTCAGTGATGATTTTCAATTCTTTTCAAATACTGGGCCCAACTTCTTAAATACTAGTTCTGCATTCATTAACGACATTCTTCATTCTGCAGAAGGAAATTAAAGATTGCCAGGTCTTTACTGACTCTCGAGGCTTACTAGAGTTCCATGGCTGACTGCCTTTCCCAGTCCTGGCTTTCATCCATCCACACTATTTCCATTTCCACATAGGAACTGAAGAAGATCCATATGAGCCTTGAATGTGGGTGTAAACGCTGAACATTGAAAATAGCATCCCTCCATTGCAGAGTGAAGCTCAAATTGATACTGAGAAAGCTTTTGCTCTTCTCAGTTTCTGTGTTTCAATATATTCCAGGTGTAGTTTTATATTTAAGGAAGACTAAAGTGCTAAAGCTCTAAATAAATCATGTTTGCCAATATGGAGGAAATACTTCTATTGCTGCTCTTACATTTTGAACTCTTTTCTTGTTCTTCATGACATTATTAATACCTTGTACTTTCATCATGGGTTTTTGCATTTATTATATGACTTTCCCCAGTGTTAAAAAAGTTCATTTACATACTTATATTTCACTTAGTATTATATTTCTTGGAATATAGGTATTGTGCACTATTCAGCAACTAAGAAATGACTCCTGCTTGCACTACAAGTCATTTTGTGTGCCTGACTTCTTAGCTCTGACTACTTTCCCTAATTATTTATTTGCTTGTCTACCTCTTTCTCAAAAGTTAGAACCCAACTTCTGGAATGATTCTTCAAACCAGTAAAAGAAATAAATAAATATCTCACTTCTTGCTCCCATGTCATCTCCTACTTACCTCTATTTTTAACAATTTTTATCATAAAGTGATAATATTTTTCTTCATTATTTCTCAATAATGTTTGAAGTTATAGTGTGAAACACAGTAACTGTGTAAGAATTCTTGAGTTGACATTTGTTTTTTTTTTCAAATGAAGAAATTAATAGCTGCATCTGAATGACCAAATATTGAACAAAAAAAATGTAAAAGATAAATTATTTAAATAATTATATCATACACATTCTTTAATAACTTTGCTGATAATCTGAGTCTAAACCTTGTTCCAATTTTTACTCCAGTACCTATTTTATCTGCTATTTAGCTAATCAATTATCTTATGAAAATGATTGACTTCAGTTCCAATTTTCTTAGTGATTTAAATTTTAAATGAGTTTTTGTTTTTTCATTCTTCTAGCTAGTCAGTAGGGGGTTTCCTTCTGTAGGATCCTAGAAAGCAGAAATGCATACAATAACTATTTCTTAACTTGATTGAATTTGAATCATTTAGAAGAATGTCAGAGACATTCAGAATATCTAGTCTATCTTTCAACTATCTCTACATCCAAACTATAACTTCTAATTTAGTGGTCTAAAAAGGGTTACTAATTTAGCTCATGCTTTTGTGAAGAGGTAGAAATGGCCTTTGGAGCTGGGCTATCTCAGCTAAGGTGTGCAGCTGACAGTTTCATCATTGGTGATTACAAAACTGACATGATATCAGGTTCGAGTTTTACCAGGATGATGTGTTGTTTGGAATAATCTTAAGCACACAGCATTAACTGTTGGATGTCCGTGAAACAATCTTTAGGTGCTATGAATGAAATTGTGACCCTCCTAAATCCACACATTGAAACTCTAACAACAAGGTGACCACATTTGGAGATAAAGATCTCAGAATTTAAGGTTAAAGGTGGTTGTAAAGTTGGGACCCGCATTTCACAGGAAAAAAACTATGAAAGGAAACCATTCATTCATTCATTCATTCATTCATTCATTCTCTCTCCCTCTCTTTCCTCCTTACCCCCTCTTAAACATCAAGGGAATGCCATGTGAGAACACAGGGAAATGGAGGCCACTTGAAAGCCAGGAAACATATCTTTCTGGAATCCCAAAAGTCAAGCGTTTGGATCGTGGACTTCCCAAACTATACAACTGTGGGAAATAAATTTCTAGTGTAAGCCATCCAGTTCATGTTATACTATTATAACCACCTGAGCATACTAAAACAGGGAGGAATGTGCCCATGGGTGGGCCTAAATTATAAGAGGTTACACAAACCTTCACACATATTAGAGTAAAATTGTTTCCTAAATTATAGGAATTCACATTTGAATGTTTGTTCCACATTCTTCTTAGTATCTGATATTATAAATATCTTGAAATGTTGCTATCCAGGAAGATATGAAATAGAAGTCAGTTGCAGCTTTAATTTATACTTCTGTATTACTAAGTTTGAGAATGTTTTCATGTTATTGGCCATTCAAATACTGTTCTGTAAAATGTATTATTGTACCCATTGTAAATAGGTAAATATTTATGTTTTTCTTTTTATATGTGAAATGTACATATTTTGAACATTTATCACATAGTACTTATATATGTTAGAAATATGTTTCTGCAGTCTATCGCTTGTATTTTTACATTTTTGTGATAGTTTCTGGTGAACAGAAGTTCTTAATTTTAATGTAGTAAAATTCTTATTTGCTTTCTTGATATTTCCTTTTGTATTTGGCACAGCATGATTCTCTCCCATAAGAACATATAGTATTCTTTAGAGTATTTTTTTAAAAGTTGGTTTTTGTTTTACACATTTAAAGTTTTTATAAACCTTTATTTAAAATGTATTTTTTGGGTATAAGGTCTTGCTGCACAGTTTAAACTCAGTGATCTGCCTGTCTCAGCCTCCCCAGTGATGGGATTACAAGTATGTACCACTACACCTGGTTTCATGGCCTACCCTGCACGACATACAGTACCAGGAATGGAACTTGGAATAAGAAAGGATAGGAGGAAGAGGCGAAAGGATGGCTCTCCAAGCACACAGTGGACAGCGGCCCGTCAAGATCCAACGCACAACAGACTGGTACTCAGCATAAACTTCTAGATGCACACATTAGTAGCTCTCAGGATGAGGAATCTCTGAAATGGTATTTGTACAAAAAAGCCACTATTGGTGAGCACTTTGACACACATGTAAAAAGAAATTATATTTTACAATTGTGGTCATAGTTTGTATATTCTCTGTGTGTCTTTTAGTTAATGTCAATTTTGCGGTTCAAAGCTTTCAAAATCTTACTGAGTTTTAGACTACATGATTTATTAATATTGAGAGCTGTATTTAAATCTCCTGGTATGTGAATTAGTCTACAGCTTTTATAGGTCTATCAATTCTCACTTTAAATAAGTTGAGCTTATATTTTTACTTAATATAAGGACATAATTTTTATGTCAATCTGATACATTGAAATACTTATTATTTTTATGAGATCCTCATTTTCACTGATGTGTTTTATGCCTATTTTGTTTAATCTAGTTTATAAATACATTTTTTAATGTTCTACTAGTTATCTTACATAGCCCTTAGTAGTCACTTATTTTATCAGTGTCCTTGCATTTCAGGTTGTCCCTTGTAAGCCACCTAGAGCTCCATTTATTTTAAATAGGTTAGCAATTTGTAGTTTAAATGGCCAATTTACTCTATTTACATGGATATGAGATCACAAACACTTCTGCATTTCTTTATATCATGCCATTATTTTAATTTATGCTTTAACTATTTTTATACTTTGTATCTTGCATTTCCATTCTTCGTCTCTTCATGTCTTCAATGAACTGGCACTGTTGTGGCTACTACAAAATTTTATCTTTTTTGTATTATTATTTCTAGTTATGAGCTGCCATTTTATTTATTGTCAAGAGGAACCTTTTTCTTCTTCCCAAAGTGCTTATTACATTAAGTAGTTACAATTTCTTTATATGCTTTAATTTAATATTGACACTAGTCTAGATTTTTGCAGTTTTATTGTATTTAAGATGGCACTTGTGGGGCTGGGGAGATAGCTCCGAAGCACAAGTGCCTGCTGGACAAGTGCAAGGTCGTGAGTTTGAACCCTGGTCCCCCCCCCCAAAAAAAAAAAAAAAAAAGATGGCACTTGTTTAGGTAGAGCACAGTGGCCAAGGTTCAATCCTAGGTTTGCCCAGCTGGCCCTGCCCTGAGGACACAATGAGACAGCCACTGAAACCTGGTTGTGGTGGCAAGCACCTGTGATCCCAGTGCTTGGGGGTTTGAACACAGGAGAATCACTGTGAGCCTGATCTATGTAGTGAGACCCTGAAGAACCTTTACCAAATACATTAGAAAAAATTACACTTTAAAAAATAAATAAATAAATAAATAAATAAGATGGCATTTTTCATTCTTTTTTTATTTTACAGAGAATAAACTAAAACTAAAATAGAATTTAAAAGTCTAATAAGAGAGTAACAATGATTAATTCATAGTGTATTGTTATAATCTTCATAGTAGCTATCACAGTACAAGATGTAAGCATGAAATATTGTTCAAATAGTATCAGCACAAACCTTTATTTTCAACAAAATTAGGAGAATATAGCTGTATAACTTATATATATAAGGTATATATATATATATATGTACATGCTCATATATATGCGTGTATATATATATATGTGTGTATATATATATTTCTTTTCCTTTCCTTTCTTTCCCCTTTCCTCCATCATAGTTTCTCTTTTTGTAACAAAAAGTTTTTTTTCCCAATTCACAATACCTATTATACATTATGGATTTCATGAACTTGTTCAGCTTCTTACACTAGTGAGAAAATCTGATGTCTACACATGTGGGTCTGATTCGTTTCACTGTGGGTAGAGTCTCAAGCTGCATCCATTTACCTGTAAAAATTTTTACCCCACTTTCTGACTGAATGGTACTCTGTCACATAATAAATAGAAAAAAAAAATTAATCCATTTTGTGGTTGATAGGCATTTGTGGTATTATGCTGCTATAAACATGAGGGGGCATACATATCACTGTAGTATGATGTTTTGAACTCTTCTGCCAGGATACTCAGGACAATAGCTAGGTCAAATAGGACCTTTAATCCTAATTTTGATTTTTCCCTCCCTTTGGTACCAGAGATTGAACTCAGGTCCTTGTCCTCGCCAGGCAAGCATCTATCCTACTGAGCTATCCCCTCAACCCTTAATCCTATATTTGTAAGGAACTGCCACACTGATTTGCACAGTGCTTGCACCAATCTACATTCTTAACAACTGTAGAGGTGGGTTATTTTTAGCCCACAGACCTTCCAGCATTTGTTATTAGTTGATTTCTACATGATAGCCATTTTTTCTGGGGAGATATAAATCTCAGTATAGTTTGAATTTGCATCTATTGAATGACTATTTGTTCATGTATTTATTTGCCATTTACATTTCCTCCTCTGAGCAACATATATTCATTTCAGATGCCCATTTTTAGGTTGAGTCTTTGAGTTTGTGGGCCTTATTTTTAAAACATATTATTTATGTGTTCTAGATAATCCTTTGTCTGAAGAGTAACTGTCCATAATGATTTTCTATTCTGTGAGTTTTATTTTCATTCTGTCAATGAGGGCTGGGGAGACAGCTCAGTAGAATAAGCGCTTGTCTGGCGAATGCAAGGTCCTGAGTTCAAATCCTGATACCACAAAAAACAAAAAACAAAAAAAAATGCAAAATCAAAATAATTCTGTCATTGATTTCCTTTGCTATGCAAATACTTTTTAAAAATGTGAGTTCCATTTGTTGGTTCTTTGTAGTATTGTCTATGTGATCTGAGTTTCATTCATGAAGTTTCTACCTATACCTATGTCTTCAAAATTTGCATATATTTTTCTGTTTCTCTTTCTTTCTTTCTTTCTTTCTTTCTTTCTTTCTTTCTTTCTTTCTTTCTTTCTTTCTTTCTTTTTCAGAACGGAGGATTGAACTCAGGCCCTTGCACTTGCCAGGCAAGTGCTTATTCTACTGAGGTATCTCCCCAGCCCCTAGATTTCTCTATATTTTTTTCAGTAGATTCAGCGTTTCTCTTTTAATATTTAAATATTTAATATATTTTGACTTTAGTTCACAGAGAAAGACAAAGATTGAGTGTTTGATAAGTTATTCTGAAATGCCCATAACATTTTTGGAAGTGTCTTAGTTCCTGAATCAATATCAAGGATCATCTTGAGATTTCCATATCTCAACTCTGGATTTAGCCATTTCTCTAACGTACCTAATTTCAGTGGAATATTGTATAGAGAAACTGAGATCAAGACATTAGGATGCTCTTGAACATATAGCAACTCACAATAACTAATGTCATGATCTGGAGTGTTACAAGGAAAGCAATACAATACAGGACATATATTTTGTAAGATTATTTACAATTATGACCTGGAGAATCAGATACAAAATGGCAATAAATCTGTATATCCACTAAAGACAAAAGAAGCTAGCTGATGGCCTAGATCCCATGATAATATTCTGCATTATTCCAACTGAAGACCTAGAGTTAATATCAATGCGTTCCAGAAGTCCAATAGAGGCCTAGAGCCCATAACAATGTCTCGTGCATACCCACTTCACAGATCTGCGCCAGAAAGGTCCTGAGGTCAGTAGTGGCAGCTAGAAGGACTGCACCAGCAGAATAAAGGATCTGTGCTAGTAGGCCAGAGGATTTGAATAGGAAATGATGCTCGAGGTAAGAACCAGAGCTCCTCTGGAAGTTTCCACAGCCATCCTCAGCGACAGCGAAGTGCTGAGCTCCTCCAATGAGGAAAGTTGGGGTCCCATTGGGAAAGCCAACAGGACGAGTTTCTGCATGAGTCAGAGTTGTGCATCATCTTCCCATCCAGAGCCAGGAAACAATGCTCGGTGTGAGTACCAGAGCTCCCCCAAAGGGAACCATAGCCATTCTCTGTAACAAGATCCTGAGCTCCTTTAAGGATGAGAACTGAGCTCATCAGGAGAGCCAGCATGACCATATGCTCCAAGAAAACTGGCAGCAGAGAAAACCAACAGTTCCAGTAGTTCCAAACAGCTTCCATAGTAGCTTCTCCTTTTCTCCAATTCTGCCTCCTATGCTTCTGGCGGCAATCCTCATGTGGGCCTTCCATACCCAGCACCATGCTAGTTCAGTTCAGCTGGGTATAGTACATTGACCACCAGTTGGTAATTTGCCACAACTAAGTTATGGAAATACCCTAGATTCCTATCAACAGATGAATGAATAAAGAAAACGTGATACATGCACACAGTGTAATATTACCTGGTCATGAAGACTAATGAAATGCTCTCATTTGCATAAAAATGGATGGAACTAAAAACCTTTACACTGAGTGAAATTAACCAGACCCAGAAAGTGAAATATGTCATGTTTTCTCTTATGTGAGAAACCTAAACAATGTATGAATAATTAAAACATAACAAATAAATAATTAAAATAAAAGAGACCAGGAAGTAGATACTTGAAAATGGTAGAAGGGAACAAGCAAGAAGATGAGGCAGGTGAGAATTGAAGTTTATTAAGTTATGTTAAATGATTATAACAACTTCTGCAAATAAACTCCATCATCATGTAATATTGACATGAACTAATAAAATAAACAGATACTAGGTGTGCTCATTCCTATGAGTGTCTAATTATTTCTAGATTCTCACTGAGAAAAGTTTAAAATGTGTGTGTGTGTGTGTGTGTGTGTGTGTGTGTATACACATTTTTTATCTACTCCTATGTTTATTAGTTCTACTTATCCAGATCTATGTATTCATCAACCCATCAAGCTATTGAACTTGTGATTTTGTACATTTCTACTTTTTTTTTTCATTTTTATGTATTTGGTGCAGGGTCTTACTATGTAGCTCAGACTCATAACGGGCCTCCTTTTTTAAGCCTCCTCAGCACTGGGATTGCAGGCATGTGCCACCACATCTGGACTCCTTCACTGCCTCAATGCCCCCTGGGGGCTAGGTCAGAACAGCATGAAGGACTGAGGATTGAACCCTGGTCCCTGCTGTTGCCAAAGCAGATACTTAATCCACTGCGTTTTTTGGCTGGCCCTTATGTTTCTATTTTTAATGAAACAGTACTCTTGTCTTCATTATAGTTTAAGTTCCTCCACTTTCTGTCTCTTTGACAGTGAGGAATCTAACTGTTCTTATCCTCCTTAGATGTTCCTACCTTCTTGTATGTAATCAATACCCCAAACATGTAGGTTACTCCATGGCCTTGGGCAGCCTGCCATTTCTCTGGGCTATGACCTTCCCTTTACCTCCTAGACTGATTGCTCAAGGTCAGCCCAGACGCATCCCAACTTTTAGACCTCATTCCCTTTCTGATTCTCACGTCCACTGATTTCTGGAACTTTATTGAATCCATCACCATTTTTAGCTCTATTTGTATAGCATAAGTAGGCAGGTAAGAGAGAAAAAAAAAAAAAAAAAAAAAAAGAATGAAAACAGGGTCTTGAATTAGGAGATAGAGCTTATCTAGATATTTAAATTCCTCCAGTCTTAGGTAGACTTCAGCACTCTGCTTTTATCCCAAATATTTTTACTCATTTGGTCATTGATATGATTGAGCTCTTAGTAGCTATGGATGTGTTTTGGGAAATATACATATGGAGAAATTTTAGTTTTTCTCAAAGGGCTTGACTTGGGTACTTGAGCCTTAGTACTCCTTTAGATAATAGTAAGGTGAACATTTCTATATAACCTCTAAAATTTTAACAGTCCAACTAAATGTATGAATTTTGAAATGCCTCAGGCCTTATTCTTTGAAATTTGGAAGGGAAATTCCATTTACACCACTTTTCCAAGGGCATGTGCCAACATATTTTGAAATTAGAATCCAGATTTTCGTGCCTGGCAGGATGGCTCAGTGGTCTAAAGCGCCTGCTTAGGAAAGTTTGGGCAGCTGCAGGGACCGCGGCTTGATCCCTGGCACCACATGCTGTGCCAGTCCTGCCCACAGGGCAGGCTGAGCTGGCCATAAAAGTAAATAAACAAACAAAAGTTCTGAAACAAGAAAAAAGATGAAATCATTCTTAAAAAAAAAAAAAGGAAAGAATTCAGTTTTTATTTTTCCTCTCTTTTTTTGAGAAAGGATCTCACCAAGTCACTAGTTACTGAGGGGACCTTAAATTTATGATTGTTCTGATCAGTTTTTCAAAATTCTAGCATTATAGCATACATCAAAATGCCCAGCAGAAGCCAGATTTTTGATGTCGTTGTCTTCTACACTAGTGCTTTTCCTATTTTTAATGCAGGCCATTGGAAGAAGACAAAGACTAGCATGTTCAAGATTTTCTACTACAATTAAGCCAAATAAATATTGTTTCCTATTTATTAGAAGATGTTCCTATGCTAGAAATAAGAATTTAAAGCACCAGTGTAGGGGACAGTCAGATAGCTCAGGGATTAAAGTGTCTGCTCAGGTAGACACAAGGACTGGGATTTGATCCCTGGCATGCTATGTGAGCCCCACCTCTGTGACATCCTAAAATGGCAATTAGGACTGGGCATGGTGGTGCGCACCTGTAATCTCAGTGCTTAGGAGGCTGAAAACAGGAGGATCACCACAAGTCCAATCTGTGTAGTGAGACTCTGTAGACCCTATACTAAATACATTTTTAAAAAGTACAAGTATAGGGGCCTGGCGGGATGGCTCAGTGGTCTAAAGCACCTGCTTGGGAAAGCTTGGGCAGCTTCAGGGACCGCGGTTCGATCCCCAGCACCACATGCTGCGCCAGCCCTGCCCTTGGGGTGAGGCTGAGCTGGCCATAAAAATGAGTGAATAAACAAATAAAGGTTCTGAAACAAGAAAAAAAATTCTTAAAAAAAAAGCACAAGGATAGCAGAAGTGATATTTAGTTGCAGACTTAAGCTGTCTTTTCAGACATTTTATTTTTCTCACCAAATGATAAGAAAATAGATGAGAGTTCACAGTAGTGTTTCTTATGCTATTCTTTGTTCAAATATAACCTCTGTTTTCCAAGGTTTCTAAATTAGTCAATTAAAATAATGTGATTAACTTTTAGTTGTATTAAAGGAACAGGTATTTCGTTGATATTTTAGAAATGTATTTGGGGCTCACTACTAGCTTAGACTCATAGTAATCCTCCTGGTTAAACCTTCTCAGTGCTGGGATTAAAGGCTTGTGCCAGCACACCCTGATTTGGTGTCTGGTTCAGCATGCCTGAGAGGGATGGGACTGGTGTGGGATATGAACTAGTTGAAATGTTGACTCAGAGAATCATCTAATTTGGGAACATTTGCACTATATTTGCAGGATTTAGCAAGAAGTCATACAGTGGTAGGCCTATGTGTGTGTCATGTGTGTCTTTGATGTCACACTCCTAACCTAACTGAATGACTTTAGAATAGTAGCCCAGTTACTTTGGAGAAAGCTGAATCCTCCTCAGGAATAGGTCTTAGTTGACTCAAGCTGGTGAACACATTCGTGTGGTTCCATGGCCATCTTCTTCATCAGGAGAGGCATGCACTTTACCCTATAGTACACAACTTCTCAATATTTTCATTTACCATGGTGAGACAGAGGTGCAGTCTCTCAGCTTCTCTACAGTTGACAGTGGAGGAATGTTGTCTCCATTGCTTTTGGCAGACATTGCTGCAATCATGTTGGAAATGACAGCAGGCTGAGGCAGATATTCCAGAAAACTGCAGAGCAAAATCTCATCACTAAACTTAGTGTATGATTACCCATGCTTTGCAAGAGCTGGACACATGATAAGTCCTACTGTAAGCAGGCATCATGATTTATGTAAGTTACTAACTTTTCAAGAATGAATGGAATTAATTAACAGACTAATAGATCAACATGAGAATAAATAGAAGGCAATTTATAGGATTCCACACTTAGAAGCCTAGATCACTCACTAGTGTATGTTTGTTATATTACTAACATTATATTTAGAAGTCTAAATTTTTCTTTTTTACTTTAAACATATTCCCTCAGGACACAGTTCCCTTTTGATTCTATACTGAAAGTCCATAAGTAATTTTGTGGGAGATAAGAACATTCTAGAGACAGAGTGAGTCTATCATGGCTTCATACAGTCACAGGTGGGATCTTTTCAGAGACAGGTGGACCTAAGGTATGTTCTGTTGGGATCAAGGGTGTGATGTCAAAATAGATTCATGGTACCACACTAGGAACAAGGCTCCCTCACTCTGGCTTTGAGGGCTGCCTGCTGTGACGTGGGCAGCCTGGATAGGACATAAGGAACAGAAAGATAGCTGCTGGCAGTTGCTTGTCTCTTGCTATTTGCTGGCTTTAGCCTTCTGCCTTCCATGAACCATTTCACCTCTGTAATGCTGCCCTGAAGTGGAGCTGGCCAAATGTGAACTGAAACATACAAACAAGCATTTCTTCCTTTACCTTTGGTGTCTGGTAATTTGTCTTATCCATGAGATATATAACTTACGTCTAAACTGGGTCTATACTTTATCAGTATGGTTAGTAGTACTCGAGTGGTTATTTTATTTTAGACAATGAAAGCAGGCTGCAGGGAGTGTGGCTCAACTCTACTGGGCTTGGTGCTAGCACGTACAAGACCATGGATTCATCTCAGCACTATACAGAAAAAGAAAACAAATGAAAAAAAAAAACAGCAGAAAGAGTAAATAGTGTATGATTCTACTTAACAGTAGGCAACAGAGCCGGCCTGATAGCTCAGTGGACCAAAGCACCTGCTTAGACAGAGCACAGCAAGTCGGGTTTGATCCCCGGTGTGCTATGCTGGCCCATGCCCCTGGGGCACACTTAGATGACAACTGAGACTGGGCATGGTGACATGCACCTATAGGCCCAGAGCTTGGGAAATTGAAAATAGGAGGATAGCTTTGTGGTGAAACCCTATAGACCCCATCCTAAACACAGAAAATAAAGTAGAAAATTCACGGAAATGGAACTTAGGATAGAGACTGCAAAGGACTCAAGAAAATAATAATGTCAGGTTATTATCTGTTTCTTGTGGATTTTTCAGTGATGGGTAATGGAAACCCCTGTACAATATTATGAAAATATTTAATGCTACTAAATTATACTCTTAAAACTGGGTAAACAGAAAACTATCATATGACTACTTTGCCAAAATAAATAAAAGTCATCTTTAAATAACACAAAGCTTGGTTCTCTCAATTTTTCTAAGTTTTATTTTATTTTAAACAGTAAAAACAAAAACAGCAAAAACAAAGATAGAAACAGAGTAACATGCAACAAGCATATGGTACATATTTTCAAAACAAGAATAGTAAACTAACAGCAGTTGTTATATTATGTATTTTTATTATCAAATCAGTTGCTCAGACTAATTTGCATCAATTTTTTGAGAATATCAGTTAATGTTTAAGCTTTCAGTTTGACTAACTCTATATGCTAATATCTACAATCTCAGCAACTATATCAAGATATTGAGGTGCAATACAAAAAACCATGGTTGAATACTTCTCATCTAGTTCCTCTGAATGTGTGCGATTTCTATGTCTTATCAATTATTATTATACCCTTTAAAATAAATTTTAAAAAATAAAATTCAATTTTAAGTGGTTTAGCTTTTCTCAAAAATTATTTAAAAAAATAAACGAAAAGAACCGACCATAACTTTCCAAAGCATTTCCATGACCTCGATGACCTGGCTTCCATTTTTATGGCAGCAAACTAGATCCCCATTTTCTGCTTCAATTTCTTCAAAATAACCTAGAAAGTAATAACATCAAAGGGCATAAGCATAAGAAAAATTGGTCATCCTGATCACTCTCCCAAAACATAATATAACAAGTATCACTCACAAAACAAATTCACTTGATGCAGTGAAATTGAGTTCTCTTTCTCTTTATGGTTTAAATAAACTACTGAGATCTTGTATTTTACTTCTCTTATTATAGGTACCTAGTTTATGACAAGTGACCTCATTTTCCCACATGTAACCTGAACTTTGCATTTTGCTTACCCATAGATCACTGTTTCACATGAATTGAAACATGTTAGTTAATTATGGTTGAATACTATTTTTATTTCAAAAAAAAAAAAAAATACCCAGCCTATTACACTTGGCTTGTGATGCCCAAATGAGACACAGTGGTATTAAAGGTTCTGTTTTACCTTTCCAATCACAAAGATTCACAAGAAAAGCCATGACTTTTTTCAAAACCTGTTTGTAGAGCCTGGATATGATTTAAAAAGGTAAGGGGAATGTTTAAGCATTTTACAAACTATAAAGTATTACAGTGAAGGACAGCTTCTCACAAATTGCCCTCACAATACTTCCCTCACTTGGAGCACACGTGGCCCATCTTGCTTTCCACTTTCTGAAGCAGTTCTGGAAATGCTCTTTCACGTCTGTAGCTACACGGTCTTGGCTGCCTCTGTACGCTGAATCAGTTCAAGACATTGACCTTTCATGGTAATTTTGACGTTGAGGAAAAGGCAGAAATCACTTAGCAGCACTTTGGGCCAATCAGATAAAGGAGGACGTACTGTGGTATGTGCGCAGGGCCCCTTTTTGGTTGGCTGGCGCTTGGCTGCAGCATTCTTTTTTTTTTTTTTTAACTGGATCTGATAAAGACATTTGGTGAAGACCTCCAGAACTGTTTTGCAAAGTAGCCAGAATGATGGGATAAGTGTGCTCAAAGCAGGAGGGAGTATGTCAAGAAACACTAATGACAATGCATCTAAATTTTACTCTAATAAACTATTTTTATTTGCCATTCTCTATCCATGTTGCTTACACCTCAGATTTGTCACACAGGGTCTATGTTAATCACACCATAATCTAATATGGATTTACAAAAAGGAAACACTCTGGATCAAGAAAACCAAAATATTTAAATATAGATTAATTTCTTCAACCAGTGCGAGTATATCAATTTGAAGTATTTTATATTAATACGAGTTTCATTGTATTAGCATTCCTTCTGTTTCTCATTTTTAGATTCTCAAAACTGCAGTTGAGGGCCTGGTGGGATGGCTCAGTGGTCTAAGACCCTGTTTGGGAAAGCTTGGGTGGCTTCAGGCACCGTGGTTCATTCCCCGGCAACACATGCTGCGCCAGCCCTGCCCTCGCGGCAGGCTGAGCCGGCCATAAAAATGAGTGAATAAACAAAGGTTCTGAAACAAGAAAAAAAAAAATAAATAAAATTAAAAAAAAAAAAAAACTATAGTTAAATGTACAAGCAAATTTTTCCATTAGCTTTGCTTCACCTGCGCCATTTCATCTCTTCTGGAGGTGAGGCCCCTTCTCATGACCTCCAACAGCCCCCACTCTGTGTCTACTC
Source organism: Myocastor coypus (assembly GCA_004027025.1). Classification (NCBI taxonomy): domain Eukaryota; kingdom Metazoa; phylum Chordata; class Mammalia; order Rodentia; family Myocastoridae; genus Myocastor; species Myocastor coypus. Next base: position 21,069 of record PVJA010000094.1, on the reverse strand, counting down.
CATAGTGCCGCACAGCCTTCTGTAAAAGACGGAAATAAGCACAAGAGTTATGAGAGAAGGACACCGAGTCTTGCAAATCTCCAAACAATGGGGTCCGGAGATAGCTTGGCAGAAAAAGCACTTACCTTGCATGTACAAGGTTCCTAGTTTCATCTCTAGTGTTACATGCCATACCAGCCCCAGAAACCTGGGTGTGACATATTGCTCTGGAACCAGGTGAGCTGGTGCATGCCTATAATCCCAACGTTGGGGAGGCTGACACTGGAGGATCACTCCAAATGGGAGCTATATAGCAAGATTCTATATGAAAAAACAAGTGCAGGTGAGACAGGGCCTTGCATGCCCTGCCCCTGGGTGCACTGAGCCGGCCAGTGCTGGGAGGCTGAAAACAGGAGAATCACTGTCAGTCCCAGCTGCATAGCAAGATGCTGTACCAAATACATAAGCAAACCTACAAATAAATAAATAAAAATCACTTAATTAAATAATTAATTTAAGAAACCCTCCAAACAAAGAGTTTTGTTTTTCCCATGAGTGACTATCTTGGAGCAAACTTACCTGTTCTAGCAGTGTGTTCACCTCTGCAGTAAGTGTCTCCAGCAAACTTCTGAATGAAATGTCCACTGAAGTGCCAGCGGTCTATGCAACAGAACCTCAGTGTAAGACATATTTTTTTTTTTTAAAAGTTAAATTTTAATGTCAGGAACAGAACTAGAGTAACAGATTCCAGACTCATGCACTGGTATAAAGTAAATGAAAACAAGCATGAAGGTCATTTTGTCTTCACCTGCTTGGTTGGCAGCCCGTAGAACTCAGGCACCATAGGATTCGTAGGGAACTAGAATCTCATTCAGTATCACAGTAACCAAAACTCTTACCCCATCATAACACTTTACCCTGACCAAGTACCTTTATTCAGGGATCTCAAAGACCTTCCTAAAGTTAATTAATTCTCCTACCATATCCAGCAAATAATTAAGTATCTTTATTCCCCTCCAAGATGCAAGGAAATTGGCAGCGGTTATGACAGTCTTCGGTCCATCGTGTACAATTGTGGCAGTGGTGAAAGAGAGAACTGAGTGAATAAGATTGTCATCCTGAGTATTTCATTGCTTTATATTCATTCTAAGAATACTGAATTCCCAGACAATTGTCTTAAAACTTTCAATAAGCTATTGAATAATTTTAATAATATGTGAAATTCCTAAATGAAACTAATAAAAATAGGACATCAGGAAAAAGAATAGCAGGAGAACATTGTCCTCCTTTCTCCAAGCTCCCTTCCCTTACAATAAATAAGACTAAAGTCTGTGGTCAATTTGTACTTGATGTGCCCCTCCCCTGAATTTGCATAATTATGCCATACCACTGTTTTTACCTTCTATACTTGCTTAATTTCTCTGTGGTGTTTAAAATGGAAAAAATTCAGCTCTCTGGATCATTCATTTTTTAAAACAGTATGGGATATGGTAGATGAAGATGGAAACTATCTACATTCATATATATATATATATATATATATATATATATGATTCTAAAATTTTGAACACAAATTTATACAGAAGTAAAAATGATCAATCTTGAGCTTCAGAGATGAAGCTTTTACTATATTTTTTTCCCCTCTGGCTTGACAATCTGGTTACCACTTAATTTCACACATTTTCTAGATGCTTTCTTCTATTTTCTAGATTTATGGAGTGTTTTTTTTTTTTTTTTACATTTTATATTTACCTATTGCAAATATGACATTGCTTGCTACATTCAATTACACAACACAAACATACACACCTATATGCAATTAAGTATGAGATAGAATTTTGGGAGTCAGATAATTATGTGCCAGACAAAAATTTATAGTACTATAAGAGTATAGACAGTGGCATGGATATTCAAATCCTATAAACCAATTCAGAACTTGTTATGGTAATGGTTTATGAAAGCTAATTATAGAGTCTGGGACCTGCTAATGTTAAGTTAGAGTCTAATAAATACACACTCTGAAGTGGAGTTCCAGAACACCTACTTAACCCATGTCTAGAAATCTAGTAGAACTAGCAGATTAAAGTGAATTATATTTATTGTTCTATTAATTTACTAAGAACTCAAGGTTATTCAAGTAAATTCAGTTTTAGGTAAAGTATGTAAATCTTGTGTTATAAAATTTTATCACACTGTCTGCTTTGAACATTTTGCCCTATTAAGCTAAATCTCATGTTTTATCTGTTTCTGTAGTTTTCTTACCTTTTACTCACATTTTATCCAGTCTCTTGCAATATTATTTGCTAAAATTTCAACATCAAACAGTCTGCTTGAGATTATCCTCCACCAAGGATTGTGGCTCTGAAATACAATCAGTCGTTCTGGGCAAATTAACTTTGCTTTCCTCAACTCCAAAACATGCTGTTTATTTAACTGTGGCAATTACTAATGTAACTCTTGCATTTAAGAATGAATCTAGTTGGCAGCCTAACTGCTACTTTGCTTTCCTGAGCAACTTCATCCATCTATGTGACTGGTATCTTCGTTTCTCTGAGCATTCTATTTCTGCATATTGCATACCTTTCCTCATCATCCCTCGTGCATACCAGTTTGTATAACTGAGAAATAGAAAAACTAGAGATTTAAATTTCTGATAGATAAAAATGTTAGAAAGTAAGAAAAAATGTCCATAACAATTACAGAATTACAGTAAGTAGGGCCAGGGAGATAGCTCAGTAGAATAAGCACTTGCCTGGCAAGCACAGGGTTCAATCCCCAATACCAAAAAAATATATATATATAGTAAATAGACTCTCTAATATATGAACAAGTTTGTGAGTTCTCCCAAGAACTAAATCATTTTTCATCCTCTGTGACCTACTTCAAGGGTGGTACACACCACATACACCACACAACATCTCTTTCCAGCACTTTCCAGGACTTAAAATGCTGTTCCATACAACTGACACCTTGTTAGATGACCCCTAGGTCACGAGCAGACTCAGCTTGTCCCTTTTCTCATCCAGCACCCTGGGTAAACTGCAGGGCCAGACACGCAGGAGGAGCGGCCCCCGGCGATCTTTCCAGTCTCACAAAATAACTATTGAGTAATCACTCAGGGCAAGGATTAAGTTGTTGCAGCTTATGAGGAACAAGAAAGGGTGGGCAGAGAATAATTTGGTTCTGTTGAAAACTTCCCTGAAATTATAATTTAACATATTTCCTTTGTTGGAATAAGGTACACACCAGGAGGAAAGATTTCAGAGCTAAAATACTCATATTTAAAAAGAAAGCTAAACTTTCTTTGATAAAGTTAGCTTAATATCATATAACTAGGAATAGTACATAGCAGGAGCTTTTTTTTAATTAAAAGCTTTCCTTAAAAAGAAATTAAGAGCTATGCAGAGTCAAAGGAATATATAACACACTTATTTCATTTAAATAATAAACAATAGAGAAATATGAGAGTTTAGCATGGCTCTTCAGTTCATCCCAGTCTAATTTTATCCTAACACCATGAAACTGGAATTGTCAGGATCACCAACAACTCCATCTTGCCAGTAAAAGAACGTTTGGCCTATCACCTGAGGAATGGATGAAAAAGATGTGGTGTTTTTATACAATGGTGTGTTACTTAGCTGTAAAGAATAAAAAAATTGAAGCCTTCATATATAAATGGATGCAACTCGAAGATACACTCATAAGTGAAATAAACGAGCCCACATGTGTAAATATCATATATTCTTCCTAGCATAAGAACTCAAAAGAAGAAATAAAGATTGAAAGGTATAACACAGTTAAATGGAAAGTGAAAACCTAAGAATTATATAATTGGGAGAGAGTGAGGGGAAAAGTTAGGAAATATGGCAGGGGAAAAAGCCATACATATTTATACACAAGATAAGGCAATGGTGTTAAGAATCTCCATCAGGCTTTTGAAACTAGTAGCTAATTGGTAGAATTCTCACCCTAACTAACTCTATCCGCCAATATTTGTGAACCCGGCAACCAACTGAGGATAGCAATGTGTAATGCTAAAACCATGCTTGGAATACCTATCATTCTTATCTTCTAAACGCATACTTTTCTAATGGACAATACCAGTTCCATGTTATTTCTAAGGTGTCCAATATTTTAAAAAAGAGAGTGATGTGAAGCTTCCCTTCTGGGTGGTTAACAATTTAAGTTTGCAGGCCAAAAATTTAGAAGAAAAGCAAGGCTACAAGGATAGCCAATATTTTGGCCTCAATCCTTCAAGGGTATAAGAGAACCTGTATTATAACATCCTCTAACTCAGTGGTTTCCCAAATTTTCTGTACAAGAAGGTTATGGGGTACACAGGAAAGTGATCTGACAATGTATAGTGAGCCTAAGGAGAGTCACCTAGAGACAAAACGTTCTCTCAGGCTTTCAAGGAGTAAATTGGTCAAGCAATGGCTATATCTTATCCAGATGGCTGACACTGACAATCTACAAACTGCTGTACATGATTTCAGGGCAAACTGAGGGAATTGACTGACCTCGTCAGATACAAAAGTTACATTTTTTATTACATATGTCTTGCTTTATCTTGGTCTTTCTTTTTTTTTTTTTTTTTAATTTTATATATTTTTTTTGTTCCAGAACTTTTGTTTGTTTATTTATTTATTTTTATGGCCGGCTCAGCCTGCCCTGAGGGCAGGGCTGGCACAGCATGTAGTGCCGGGGATCAAACCGCCATCCCTGAAACCACCGGAAGCCTTCCCAAGCAGGCGCTTCAGACCACTGAGCCATCCTGCTGGGCCCTATCTTGGTCTTAAGCATCCAGTAGAAAAGTATCAGCACAAAGTATAAAAAGTAAAGCCATATTAATTTGACTTCTTGGAAGCAGTGGCCATTTTTTATCTTTTTCTTCTCCTCTCCCTTTTGATTCTCAAAGCCCTTGTTTCCTGTTTCTGTCTGCTTGCTGTTTCTCAGTTTTGGCGTACATGTCACTGAGCCTCAGATTGCAACCCCCAAGTCCTTTTCCTTTACTATCTAATGTTTACCTTCCAGAAACTTGCAATAGTATTAAGGAAATTTAATTACATAAATTTAAATGGTATTGTTGAAAAGAGAACAGGTAATAAAGAAAGGAGAAAAAGAGAAAGATGTAGCGTTAGAAGAGAATGCCTGGATGTGATGACACATGTCTGCCATCTGAGAAGCTGGGGTGAGGACTTCATTTTAGGTCATATATTATGCTACACTTGAGTCTTTTATCTTTAAGAATGTATTTTATATGTGCTTTACCATGTGTGAAGAACTCAATGAAGTTTGCAAATGAATGAATTCTTCTACAGGTAAATCGCCATTGTCTTTAATAATTTTAATATATAGCATTGAACAGACATGATAGCTGATTCAATACCTTCTTTTTTGATGGACACTTAAGTTTTTCTCTACTGAATTTCATTGGCATTTTTCTATAGTTTCTTTGTGTTTCGTCTCTCTGTCACTCCTTGTCTGTCTCTTTGCTTTGGTCTCTGTCTTGCTGTCCTTTCCTCTCACCCTCCTTCATTCCCACCCTCCCTTTCCCTTACTGTATAATGCTGGTGATTTAACCTAAGTGCTGGTCTACATCCCTAACATCATCACACATTTTAAAATTTTTAGAAAGTATCTTGATAAATTGCACAGTATAGTCTCAGACTTACAATCTTTCCAAGTATCCAGGATTCTAGGCATGTGAAATCCAGGTCCTGTCTCTGTCTCTGTCTCTGTCTCTGTCTCTGTGTCTGTCTCTGTCTGTCTGTCTGTCTGTCTCTTTCTCTGTTCTAATCAAATCTCATATAAATTAATATTTTGACTATATTCTTCAGGCCTGATATTTCACTTATTTTTTTATAATGGTAAGCTAAAACTACACTATCCAGATTTCCCTTTTAACAAAGGGTCAGAATGTCACTTAACTTCTCCTAAAATATGTACTGATGAGGTGTTTGGAAGGTACATTAAAAACAGGGCAGGTGTGATCCTGAGGTATGATGAGTTATGTTCCTTGCTGGTCAGTGAATGTCCACTTTTGAAACAATACTTGGTCTGGTCACTTCTTGCTGGTCAGCACTGGTGGCTTCCACCTCATCCCAGCTGTGACAGCCGGCAGGTCTAGAATAGCATCATGAGAGCAGCCTCAGAAATCTCTCCATAGGCCTATGCTAGAGATTCACTTCTGACCTGCCACCCTTCAGGGAGGATGGGCACATCTGAAAGAGCCATTCTGGAACCCATCATCCTGCTGACTCCTCACCAGCTTCGGGCCTGATGGCAGCCATGGCACCTGACTGCAACCATGCAGGAGCATGGGACTGTGGGCCCAAGAGTCTGGCAGCCTCCCTCCCTGCCAGAAATTTTATATGTATCTAATTACCTATATTAAGTTCCTTTGCTTTGAAATTTCTTTCTCAGTATGTGAATCCTGACTAACACATCCCTGTTCTCAGCCAAATATCCAAAAAAGTTTCAAGAAAATGGGGAACCTAGAGATTTCAACACAAAGCTTCTGAGATGACCTCCTCTCCAGGTATCTGCACATCAGAAAGATGCAAATGGAAAAAATTCAAGGCTGCTGATGAAATAAATTAAATACTCAGATTACCTATACTTTTCTAAGGCTTTAATTATTTAATTAAACCAGTCCATTTGGCAAAAACATTGGGACTGGTCCTTTAATCTTACATATGCACACATTCTCTCTGTCTCTCTGTATCTTTCTGTCTCTGTCTCTGTCTCTGACTCTCTCTCTCTCTCTCTCTCTCTCTCTCACACACACACACACACACATACACACACACACACACACACACACACACACACACACACACATACAGATTAGTTTTGGTTCATATCTCTGCTGGCTGAATCTCATTCCGTTTTCTTGTACTGAAAATTTTCTTGAAATGGTGGTTCTCAACCTGTGTGGGTCATGACCCCAGCAGGGTTGAACGAACAAAACACAGGGGTTGCCTAAAGCCATTTGGAATGATAACTGTAGCAAAATTACAGTTTTGAAGTAGCCACCAAAATTATTTTTTGGTTTGGGGTCACCACAACATGAGGAACTGTATTGTGGGGTCACAGCATTAGAAAGGTTGAGAACCACTAGTACCCACCCTTTCATATGTCCTGGGGATTGGTCAACCCATCCCAGTCTGATTTTATCCTAACAAGACAAAATTCGAATTGTCAAGATCACCAACAACCTCCATCATGCCAACAACAACAACAAAAAAATATTTCTCTGGCCTGCCTAATGTGATTTTTTGGAAGCACTGGATATTTTTTATTTTTTCTAGTCTTCCTCTCTCCTTTGATTTTCCAAGTCCCATGTATCCTTCATTTTCCTGTTTCTGTCAACTTACTCTTTTTTTTTAGATTCATTTCTTAAGCTTTTTGGCATTGATAGTTTCTCCACATACTGAGCCTCAGAGTTCAATTCTTAAGTCCTTTTCTTTTACTTTCTGGTGTTTATCTTCCAGAAACTTACAATAACAAGTATGAGGTGAAGACAACTCCCACCTCTGCATGTGTTTAAAACTGTCTTCCTCTGAGTTGCCTCAGTGGCCTCTGTGACATTTCCATGCAGGTGTATGTCCAAAGGAGCTCTTTACCTTGCACATAAAAGTTACTTCTCCTTTTTTCCCATCCTACTTGAAAATAGCATTGCTGTGCACTCCATTATGGAACCCCAACCCTAAGGTCAACCTTGTTTCTCTCTTCTCATCTGTCACATCTGCCTTGCCAATAACATGCCATGGTCTATTCATTCTGCTCCATCTCACTGTCACTTCTCAGTCCATGTGACCTTGAGCTCTTTCCTGAACAGCCATAATTATTTTAAACAACTTTCATTTCCTCTGTGTTCCTTCCTCAACATGGCTTTAATCTAATACTCAGAACACATGTGAGCATGTATTCAACTACTTACCGTCCTAGTTAAAACCATTCTAAGGTTCCTCTGATGCTAATGTCCAAGCCTCATTTCCACAACAGGACACAGCATATGACCCCTGCCGAACTCGCTATGGTACAATTCTCTCGCTGCATGGCCTTCCCACTGGAGTTTTCTTTGACCACCCTTGCTCTGGTCATGCCATTTTCACATTTGAAACCTCTTCTTTATATTCTTCACTTAGATTTTTACTTTCAATCTTTCAGGGCTCAGGCCCACATCTACTTTCTTCCCAGACTATTTTATCTAAAATCGCAGATCTCATAACCAATGCTGTTGTCTTCCTTTATAAGTTAAAACTTGAAATATTTTTTGCTTCAAATTGTTAAATAAATTTGTCTCTATAAACAAAATAAAAGTAACAATTTAAACTTTCATTTTTCTCTTCTTTAGCTTCAGAAATCTGGGACAAAAGCTGTATCCAAAATGCATTTGTTTAAAAAATCACATCTGATATCCAAAACAAGAATATTTTCATCAAGACAACAATAGATAATACCAAATAACTCAATTGTAATTCATGAATTTTAATTACTTTCATCCTTCGTGCTTATTTCTCCCTTGTGTATTGGTTTTCTCCAGTAATGAGTATTCTGTTATAAATATTAAATTTAAAGTATCTCTTATTAATGAAAATAAATGCCATTTTATCATTCTCCAAGCTATTGTTAATGTGTTTATCTTGCTATTACTAATAATGTTTTCTTAAATCCCTTATCTGATGTGGTATTGTATTTTCAGACTAATTTTCTTGTTTGTGAAATAGTCTCTAGTGAAAAAAATAAAAAATCTTGAAACTTGATATCAAATTCTACTTCAGTAATTCTGGGAGTAAAAAAATGTGAGCTTGGGATTCTGTTTCTAGGTCTGTAGAATTAAAGATTGTATTATAGGTCCCCAAAGGCCTGTAGAGCCAAATTGTCCTACAATGTTAAGACAAAGCAGAAAACGAGAAACATATTGACAAATAAAGGCTAAAACTGAGTAGTAGGTATCAGAAAGATAATGAAGTAGAAATAGTTAGAAAGTCTAGTCATAATCTTAATACATCTAAGTCATCTAATAATACCTTCTACTTTATCATACTGGATTACATGGTGGTTTAGACTGTTGCATACTCAAACGTTAAGATAGGTCACCACTGTCAATCCAATAACAGTAATAACATTACCTAGCACCTTTCATCTTGGGCTCCCAAATCACTTTATAAGCATCAATTAAATCTAAAAACTTCTCTACGCTAGTATTACTGTGTCCATTTAACAGATTGAAAACTGAGCCACATTCTTGTTGAAACCGTAAAGGAAAGCTTTCTTATTTTAAATAAGTATGCTTCTCTTAGTTAATAGTATGCTAGCAGAGAGCTCGAGTTGAATTTAATGAATCAGAGTTTCTATATGTGATGTTTTCATGCCTGCAAGTTTGTGAAATCATGTGTGGTATCTGTGGACATGTGTGGGTGTGATGTGAGTATGATTGGTATGATTATAAGTGTATACAGTCTGTGGGAAAAACTGCAAGTGAGTACAGACCTGAAGAAATACAACTTAAGTTGTGCTTCATAGATACTCAAGTTTTCTTTTTTCAGATTTATGAACAGGTTTTACTTCGTTTAATACTTCTGCACTTTGATATATCTTTCACCATATTCCATGTTCTTTCCTGGTCGCTTCCTATTCTTCAGAATGTCTTCGTTCTCTGTCAGTCTCAGGGCTTACCTTCTGATAGCTGTTTTCAGCCTGCCACACTCCCTTTGACACTGTGCACCTTCTACCATGGCTTCAGAGACTTGCTACCTGCTGATATTACTTACATTTATTCCAAAAGATTGACTATCTTCCCTAAGTGTCTGCACTGACTCATGACATTTCCTTGGGAATGAGGAACATGGAGAGAGGGAGAGAGAGAGAGAGAGAGAGAGAGAGAGAGAGAGAGAGAGAGAGAGCAAGATGGTACACATTTCTTGGAGTCAGTGGAAACATGGGTATCCATATTAAGATATCCTTTCCCTAGCTTAATCGCAACACTTCTAAGAATACATGTGTATTCTCACTCACAAGCAACCTAAGCCATTTTTCATTTTTACCATCTTATAAGTTCCTACTGCCCAGAGAGTAATCTAAAATTTCAGGACTTAACTCTTTTTTTTTTGTCTTTTTGAGACAGGGTCTCGCTATGCAGTTCAGGTTGGCCTTGAGCTCACTTTCGTAGCCCAGGCTGGTCTCGAACTCGCACCGATCCTCCTGCCTCAGCCTCCCGAGTGCTGGGATTACAGGCATGCGCCACCACGCTGGGCTTCTCCATACTCTTTCTACACCAATTAACCGTTCCTGAAAAGTAAGTTTCTATTTCATTGTCTTCTAGCTTTTGATTCTTCTTAAAACCCTACCCTGGAATAAGCCATCATCTTCTCTACATAACATAACACAGATCTTCTAATAAATTTTCAAGTGAGACACAAGCAAATGCTTTAGAAAACATGAATGCAATCACGTCTCTTCTGAAATCGTACCCTTCAGTGACCTCATTATAATTAGAATCAAGTCCAAACTTTATAAAATTTTCAAGATTCTGCATGATCTATCTGCCACCCACTATAATTATTACTTGTTAGTTCTCTTTTTAAATTCTACCAAACATAATTATATACATATATCATCAGTTCCTTGAGCTCGTTGTTGTTGTTCTTGTTGTTTTTTCAATTTCAAGTTACTTTTCTATACCTTTCCCATCTCTTTATTGGCTCTCAGATACAAAACTTTTCCTTCCAGAGAAGCTTCCTTCCCTTTCTGCATATCATTTGCTACAAAGTATATCATTACTGTTGTTCTGAATGATTTTTCCCCTAGATTTTAAATTTAGAAAGAACAAAATTGATGCTTATTCATGTGACACAGTGTCCTCAGTCCTGGTACTGTTCGTGACATAAAATAGATACTCTGTAAATATTTATTGCATGGTTGCCTAACTCAGTGTGTGACCACGCAGTGCTGGTCTCAGTCAGGGAGGTCACTGTTGTAGGTGAAGCTGGCTGGAAAAAGGGAGAGCTGAGGAAAATGGGGCAGGCTCTTGTTGCTCTAAGTAAACTATGTTGCTCTAAATAAGATAGGAGCACTTAGTCTAAACAGTGTATTTCTAGTAGAGAAATATTTATTATGTTCCTTAATCTCCTATGGCATACCTCATATAACTTTAAAAGAGGTTGGTCTTGCGTGTGGTTTATGACAGTGATCTGGGACTTGGAACCCTGCTCATCATACACCCGTGCAAAAGTCAGCCCTGCCTTGCTCACATGAACTCCTCCAAAGTCGTAAAAGACCCTCCGTCCTGTGGGACCATCTACAGGTGTGGCCCTAGAAACCACAGCCTAATGAACCCATGGCGTCATCTCCTAAAGTTGGTGCATGGCTGCTCCCCAGAGGTGGGACCCCAGCTGGAACGCTCTTAGGATGAGCACTGAGCAGGGGTGCCAGGCCTATGGCTCCTGACTTCGTGTGGAGGCCGTGGGCCTGGATGGGACCAGAAAGGGAGCAACATAGGAGGGATGCCCAGAACTCAACCGTGGACCTCTGCAGTGTCTGCCCTCTCTGTTGTTTGACTCTGGCCAAAGAGCTATTTTCTTTTATCTTCCTACTCTTCAGGGTAGGAAGATAGATTTTATGGAATGGTTTTTCAGCTTGCTTTACAATCAAGCAATAGGTATGATATGGACCTCCAGTTATACTCCTGGAAAAGCCTATAATTACTAGAGTTTGTCCTGCTACTAAGAAAAAAAAAAAGTTATTTCTGGAAGATTTTTGCTCTTTCATAGGATAGTGTTACACTAATTTCTAAGGAGTTTCTTCCCCTGGGGCACACAAAGCCAGCAATTGAGACTGGGCGTGGTGGTGCACGCCTGTAAGCCCAGCTCTTGGAAGACCGTAGACAGGCGAATCACTAGGAGTCCCAGCTAGTAGTGAGATCCTGAACACCCTGTAAACCCTTCCCTAAGATACAACAACAACAACAAAAAAGAGTTTAAATTTTTGAGAATTACTGATAATATTTTATGCCAAGAGTAAAATATATTTGAGTTATACCCAAGGGTAAATCAATAGTTTTTCTCATGGCACAGGTTGTATCTTTTACCTGAATAAATGACAATGAAATTATTTTGGGAAAGTCCTCATTGCTGACTTTACTGGTAGGAAAGAGACTGTAGGTAACTTAAGTTATATTATATATTTTGTTTTGCTATTATTCCTCTTTTATAGGATTGTCATGTTATAGAACTCATCATTTCAAAACTGTACATGGGAAAAATTCTGGACTATTCTTCTGTGTTATTAACTTTTGGAGGATATAAAGGTAATACATATTTATTAGACAATATACATTTTTCAAGTTTATTGGATATCCCTTAAGAGTAAGAACTCTATAAATATTAACTTGTTTAGGCTTTATAACACTTTAGGCCAAATATGGCTATTATATCCATTCTACAGATGAGAAAATATAGACAAAAAGGAGTGAGGAACTTATTTTAGTGTATACAGTCATTACCATATTTCTTATAAAGAGAAGAGCAAGAACTCAGACACTGGAAGTCTAACTCTAGGCACTATTTTCCTGCCAATAAAAGTGCCTATGCCTTAAGGACAGAGACTCTGGGGCTTCTTTCAAAAATAATGAAAAAATGTAATTTTTCATCAACAAATGTGTGATTTAATTAAGAAAGAGTACATGCTAATATACCATTTTATTTTTTTCTTTCTTAAAAAAATTATTTCTCCTGAAAGTTTACAAGATAAACATTGAATTTGCCTGAATTTTGAAAGGATGTTTCTTTTGCTGCACTTCATTGACTAATAAAGATGTAAGTCCTTTGGCAAAGTGATGGGTTGCTGCTTTCATTTTTTAAGGAAAACCAGATGAGTTTCATTTTAAGGAATTTATGACAATATAGCCACACTCAAATTATTTCATATTTTAAGTTACAATTACCTCCAAGACAGAATGCTTTTACTTATAAATAGCAGCAGCCACTATCAGACCTCAGAAGCTCATAGAAGAAATGAAAATATACACATGGATTTCAATTCTCTTGGGGAACAAAATGAATCTATTTAGCTGAAAGAAATAAGCCTGAATGGAACAAGTAATATTGACATGTTTTATTTCAGTAAGTGTGCTCATTTCTGTTAAAAATTGAGGTAGCCAAAATTTATCCTTAATAAGACATCTACAATTGCTGTTAGGTGGGTTGCATCATGTAATTTGTCTTTCTACATAACTAGTTCATATTTTAATAAATATTAAAAATATCTGTGGGCTGGGGAGATAGCTCAGTAGATTAAGCACTTACCTAGCAAATGCAAGGGCCCTAGTTCAATCCCCAGTTCTGCAAAAATAATCTATTATGCAACTTTGTTATATGACTGATTCTAAAAGAATAATATGTAAGAATATGTAACAGGCATTCAAGTATTTGAATATATAGAGAAATCCATTTCACATTATATGATCTCACTCTGCCACCTGATAGCTAAAGAAAGTATGTTGTAAACCACCAGCACAATATAACTAGCATTTTGTAATCTATAGATTAAGAAATTTTCATGAATATGAAGATGGCTTCTGTAGTTTCTCTCAAGATAAACACAGAAGAATATTATTTGGCCTAAATCAGTTTCTTTTTTATAAATTAGACTGGAAAATTGCATCAGCTCTATTTAGAAATAGCCACAAGAGAGATACTCTGATTATTGAGGTCACCGCTGTGACTATAGCAGTGACTTAAAAACCATTCTCATAGTTAGGAACTTTCTATGGGAAGTAATTAAACTTTGCCAAAATTAGGAAAAATGATAGATGAAGGCTAAAGCATCTTCTTTTCCAATAACAGTGAAAAAAGATAAAAAGAAAGTACAGTTTTTTTGAAAAGGATCTTTCGTCAATATGAACATTATACTTACAGTATATGCTCCATTAAAAAAGCAACTTTTCAGTGTTTTAGAAGGCTCATGCTTATGTTGCCATCCTTTTGTGGGAGGAACAGGACACAAGACACCACACACACACACACACACACACACACACACACACACACACACACAAACACACAGTGCTTCCTAAACATACAGAAAGAAATTTCCTCAAGATTTATTCTAGTTTTAATTTTAATTTGGGCACTGGATAATTTAAAAAAATTTTTTAAAGTGAGTACAAAATAGTATTAAAACAGAAAATTATGAGTGATGCAAAATTTCACTTCACAAACTAGTATGAATTCCATAGTACATAATGTTGTCCTCCAACCTGTTATTCATATTACCAACTGTATGCATGTAAAATTGGAATAAGGAAGTGTATATGACATTAAGAGGAGAAAAAGTGCAAAAAATTTTAAAAAAGGCAAAACAAATTAAATATCATCTGTTCCTTTAAAAGGAAGCAGTTTAGACTACAAAATCCCGTGCATTTGGGCCTCAGTGAAACATCTTGTGCTTGTGTGGGACAGAGCAGGAGGTCACTGCCTCCCAGCTTGTTACCAGAAGCCATGAAAAGGGTAAGAATTCAGGATTCTGCTATGTTCCCCCCACCACTTCATTATTGCTCAAAGGTTATTGAACATCTGGAGAAAGGACATATTCTTAGGATATCAGATAGCATTTACTGAAAGGAAACCCGACAATTTTACAAAGTCTCTTCCTAGAAAAGATCACCATTTTTTTTTTGTTGCTCTTCTCTCATGCTATAAAGTCATATTTAGTTTTCCCTTCTAAGGCAAAATTATCTGTAATCCTTCCTTTATTCACTTATTCATTCAATTTATACATAGTTATCAAACTATTAATGTATTAGAAACTTTTGTAGGTACCAGGAATCCACACTGGAGGAGAGAGCCAGTCTTCTTGCCTTCATCAAACTTACTTTTAATGGGACTTACTAGAAAATCATGTTGGTTCCAGCCTTGTGCACTTTTTCAGCGTGTCTACTTTTCCATTTCTATTGTCTTCATTGCTGGCTCCTGTCTGTTCACTTTAAGGAGCCCCAATTTGGTGCCAGGAGGCTATTTTGTCCCCAAACTCTGACTTAAGTATATACTCAAAGAACTCAGAGGGAGATCTTTCTTATTTGTGTGTTTTCTTTCCTGTTGCACTAAAATTGCTGCCATTTCATGGTATTCAGAAGTTCAGAAAATGTTTAAGCATGGAAAAAACTAAATTGGACTGAAAAGTAAGTGGATTAATGTTGGGCAGGAAAAAAATTAAAAGAGCATGTCATTTAAAATAAGCTAACAAAATACAGAAGTATTAACATTTGAAAAATAAGTTTAGACCTGTAAAATGTTGTTTGCCCATAGCTTTCAATAATATATCACTTTCTTATATTATCATCCAACTTACACTTTAAAGAACACTTGTCTCATGGGCTTTCTGTTGACTACTGAGTACCTACTGTCTACAATATCAAATAAATGCACATGTGCCACTCTTTGGTAGTAGACTAATACACATCAATAATTGTGCTTGACATTAGACAACACACCTCAGCTGTGACCTTCTTAATGTTCTAGAGCAGCCTGATCGTACTTTGCAATTACTGAATGGAAGATTTTAATTTTTCAAAGTAATAATTTCCCCACGTTCTCCCCATCTACTCACTCAAACCCACAAAGTCAAAAGTTCTTCACTGTCCAGTCAAAGGTTATGATAGCATGCACTAAGATCCACCCATTTATTTAACTAACAGTAAGAAATGGTAACCTGACTTTGCTGTGCATTAATGGAGGTTTTGTATAGGTTATATTTTTTTAAAAAACTTTGTAATTGCTAGGAATTGAAATTATTCAATGACAATGAAACCTTTTGCTCCTATGAAGTTCTTACTTATAAACAACTATTTTTTTTTATTTATTTTATTTTTGAGGCAGGGTCTTGCTATGCTTTCAGGTTGACCTTGATCTCACTTTGTAGCCCAGGCTGGTCTCAAACTCTCAGTGATCCTCTTGCCTCAGCCTTTCCAGTGTTAAGATTATAGGTATGTGTCACCATACCCAGCAAAAGCAACTACAAAGGGCCAGTGAGATGGCTCAGCAGACTGAGTGCCTTCTTAGGCAAGTTCAAGGACTGGAGTTTGAACCTGGCACCATATGCTGAACTGGCCCCATCCCTGGGCGTGCTGAGCCAGCCACTGAGACCAAACTCGTTAGCACAGATGTAATCCCAGCACTGGGGAGGCTGAAAACAGTAGAATCACTCTGAATCTGAGCTGCATAGTGAGATCTGGCACCAAATACATTTAAAAAAAATCAGTTATGAGGTAAGTACTTAATATGATGAGATTTCTTGTATACTTATTCCTCCGTAAGTCTTTCTGTTGAATAGTAACACTCTCTTTTCCTATTCTTACTACTTTATGGTAGCATGAATCTAAAATGTGGCTCCCTTGGGCCTGGCAGGATGGCTCAGTGGTCTAATGCACCTGCTTAGGAAAGCTTGAGTGGCTTCAGGGACCAGGTTTCAATCCCCTGCACCACATGCTGTGCCAGCCCTGCCCTCAGGGTAGGCTGAGCCTGCCATAAAAAAATAAATAAATAAACAAACAAAAGTTCTGAAACAAGAAAAAAATAAAATAAAAAAATTCAAAAAAATAAAAAAATAAAATAAAATGTGGCTCCCTCAAATACAATACTGAAAATGGATTTATTTTTTAAGTTTTATTATTTTTAATAATAAGTAACAATGAGACAATTTCAAAACATGTTGGTAGTACATTCCCATTAATTAATACAATGCGTATTGCTATCCTTATAGTAGCTATTCAGAGTACAGGATGCAGACATATAATTTTTCTAATCATTATTGGTACAAAAGTTTCTTCTCATTGAACTAAGAGAAAGTAGTTGCATACATAGTCCAATATTCCATAATCACAGTGGGTTATTGGCAGAGCTGGCAATGTCAGAAGCTGTTGATTTAAGCCTTTTACAGAAAATGGATTTAAAAGAGTAAAAATCAAAGTTATAAAAATTAAATATGGTCTCTTTCTCACTCGATGTTTTCCTGAAGATAATATATTTTCTTCCTGTATTCTACAATTTTGTATTCAAAGAAACTTTTATTTGAATATCTCCGGTTTTTATTTCTTTTGTTCTTTAAATTGCTGCTTTTACTATCTGTCTTTTTAACTTCCTTTTTTGAAGACCATTTAAAATTCTGGTTACCTTGCTTATAAACAAGAATAAGGAAGAATAGTGGTTTTCATTGTGAGGCTATTCCTGCCTCATTGCACATTGGATTTAATATGAAAATTGTATTTGGAGTTGTTTGATTTGCAGAAATAACAAGCCTTAATGCTTCAGTTTCTGATGGTAATTAGTTTTCAACCCAGACAGTCTGGATAACTATATATTTACTACCTTGTAAAGAACTATCATAACAAGCCCTTAAGCATTATTTGAAAATTAATAAACTAAAGTAGGAGGAAACCCTTTACTTTCCCATAGCAACATGAACTGTGTTATATTGTTTTATTGCAAAATTTTACTTTTCAATTATAGGTTTACTAAATTAAGAGGCTTGAAAAGCATAAAAAACAATTATTAGTTTCTTGACACTGCAGATGACTAATGCAATGAGTCTAGTTTACTGTAAGTGCAACAAAAGGAAAGAGAACGAAAGCAAGCAAGCAAGCAAGAAAGAAAAAAAGCCTCTTTATCTATTTTTTCTTTTTTTAAAGAAAATTATTTCCCTTAGTTTCCTAAGAATAAATTCTAGTTCACAGATAAGCCTTGCTTTTATTGTATTAATAGAATGCATTATATAATTAACTGGGATTTTTCAAATTAGGTAAAAATAACTATACAGGACAAAAATTATTCTTGAAATCTTTCTTACATTTACATTTTCATTTTGAAAAATTAACTTTCAAGGTTTATTCGATTTAAAACTTACAACTATACAAAGGGCTCAGTAATATGCATGTGAGCTAAACAATTATTGCTATTGATAAATATGTTAAATTTAAAGCTAAATTGTATATAAACTAGGTTAATTGCTTAGAAGAGAACAAGAAAGACAAAAGCTACTTAACCTAATTCTCACCATCACAGAGTGAGAGTAGCAAGCCAATGTTAGTATTTCTTGGCAAATAACAGCGCTGCAATCTGCATTACTGGATATAAGGCCATTGCTATTGGCGATGCAAAATGAAAACTTTTCTTAGAATTCTGATGTCTGTTCCCATGTGACTGGTATGAGTGTGTGTGGGGGGGAGAGAGACAGACAGACAGACAGACACACAGACCCACAGACAGACAAACATAATGACACACAGACACACAGAGATGGACAGAGACAGAGATACAGCTTGAGAAGGGTCACATTTTAAAGAGATAATAATGAAGAAAGACGGACCTGTAGAAAAAGCATTCCAGGCTTTTCTCTCCCATTTCCACCTTGCTATGCTAACTTCAAGTCAATAAATGTACCCTGTCATACTTTATGTTAGTAAGCAATGGTCCAGTCACAAACAACCAGAGTTTAAGTTTCAATTTAAAAACTTATCAGCTGTGTGATATTGATTGAGTCCATTAGGCTATCTGTGACTCAGTTTCCTTATCTACAAAATGACAAGCTTATCTACAAGCTTCCCAAACTGTTAGAAGAATTAAAGGAGTTGTCAGGAATAAGTTTTGAAACACGGCTAAATATACAAGTTAGAATAGCAGACTTATGAACAAAGGTAGTGATTATCTCTCAATTATTCTTCTCTGGTTGCTGGGACAAATATCTGACACTCAAAATTAGGGAAGAAAAATTTTATTTAGCTCACAGTTACTGGAGGTTTCAGTCCCTAATTCAGCTGGTTCCAAGGCACAGAGGCACATGGCAGAAAACAACCTTTACTGGCAGCAGCTCAAGCAGCTAACTTTTCTATTTTCCTTACATTGAAACGCAAATCACTGCCCCAGGGCAGGTGCAGCACCTATTTCCACAATGATCAATTACAAATTCCAGAAGGCACCCCATGACTGCAGAGGACTTTGGGGAGACACCTATACACAAACCATAACAATATCTATGTCTATTATCTATGCCTATGCCTATGCCTATGCCTATGCCTATGCCTATGCCTATGTCTATGTCTATGCCTATGTCTATGTCTATGTCTATGTCTATGCTGATGTGAGCACAATAGCTATTTAAAGAAAAAAACTCATTATTTGAAATTTTACTTGAACTCTTTAAAGTAATTTTACATGTTAATTTATTAAATCCTAAGGTCATTAATTTAGTAAAAGAGAGAGAGGAATAAGCTTAGAGAAAGTTGAGAAAACAGGAGGAAAAAGAAATGGAAGATGTTAAGTAGAAAGTCTTTAAGATGTTAAATTTAGTACTTTTAACTTTGAAAGCACTGTTCTTGAGTTGCTACGAGTTGCTAGGTGTCAACTGAAGAGTGAAATACCAAAGTATATATTCCTATTTTAATAGAAATACCTGCTTAGGGAATGGGAAGAGATGATTCAATCAATCAATCAATCAATCAATCAATCAATCAATCAATTTAAAACACATACTAAGAATCAAGTAAATTTGATCTCCAGTGAAGGATAAACTTAAACTCCAGAAAAAATCAAGAACCATGTAAATTTCAGTAAAATCCTATTTTTCATTCCATCAGTTCACAGGTGGCCAATTAGTGCCCCGAAAGTGAATGAATGGAATAACCTGTACATGGCGACCAGAATCAAAAATGGAGGTTACAAAACTGCTGGCAAAAAAGACTAATGTGATTACCAAGTGTTTGCTGTTTGGTATTTCTAGTCTATCAAAAATGAAAATATTTTAAAATGCACAGAATTTCACATAAAAACAGGTTACTGGATTCTCTAGAAAAATTAGCAGTTCTGACAATGGTAGTCCTTTGTTTCTGCCTGGCAATAAACTCTGAGAGCTGCTTTTCCAAGGTGAGAAGAATATGACAAGAAAACTCAGCTTCTTTGATCATTTATCATTTTTGCCACATTCCACTATAGTTTCTGAACCAGAGTTTCAGAGTTTTTATTTTATTTATTTATTTATTTGCTCTTTTGTGACATCTTCTCGTCCCTTAAAACTAAGGCCATCCAGGACATCATTCTTTGAAGAAAAGCTGAATAGCACTGCACAGTTCTAAGGATTGTCAGTGTAGGCACTCCTGGCATTTTGGGTCAGAAAATGTTTACTGTGGAAGATTCCTGAAGGCAGCAATATCCTGGTCTCTCCCCCTGAGAAACTCTGTCATACAAAAAATGTTACCAGGGTTTGTGAAATGTAACCTGGAGGGCAAAATATTCCAGCACAGAAAAGCACCAAAATCAGATATCTTTTTTTTTTCTTTTTTTTTTTTGTTTCAATTTTTTTTATTGTTTAAATTTAACAATGGTTATATTACATATTTTCATCATCAGATCAGTTTAGATTAATACATATAGGTATATAAGATTGATCAAACAATTAAACATTAACCTTTCTACATCCACATTACTTTTTTTTTTCTTTTCCCCTTCCTTTTCTTTGAAATTTGACATATTGCATATTGTCTTCACAATCATTCTACAGAGTACAGTGTGTGGGCAAGACCCACCTCTCTATTGATGTTGCTTAGAAAAAAAAAAAAAAAAAAAGGAAAGAATATATTTCTCTCTGGCCTAAGAGGAAGCAGATACATACACAGTCAAAGGTTTTGCAATTGCAGTGGGCCACCAGTGAAGCTTGTGACGTTGGAGGGTATTGAATCTAAGCTTCCTAAAGCTCATCTAACCAGTCTAGCTCTGCATTCCATGCATTGTAATTAAGGATTTTTTTTTTTCTTGCTGGATGATCAAGGGCAAGTCGAAGCAAGACCTGTATAACTAAACATTCATTTTTTTATATATATATCTTCCATGCTCAAATCCCCTCAGGATTAAGTTTGAGACCATAGACAATACTTTGTAGAACTGTTGTTAGTGTCAGCCTTCGGGACGAGTCACAGCCATTGCTTGGCCATTTTGCTTTCTGTGAAAGCCTCAGAGAATGTTTTTCTCTGGGTGACTCTCCTTAGATGCACTGCAGTTCATTCATCCCTTTCCTCTGAGGTCCCATAATCTCCTT
>PVJA010000093.1:230724-241688 GCA_004027025.1 Myocastor coypus | reverse complement strand
GAAGTCCCCGCCCAGTGACTCCATGAGGCTTTGGGGGGACAACGAGACATAAACCATCAGGCTCTCCTCCTTAGCTCCCGCCCTAAGCTACAACCATAATCCCAGAAGTACTTCCACCCATAATCCCATCAGTACTAAAACCTATAATCCCAGGGATCATGGATCAAGTCTCAAACTCTAGAAGTCCCCGCCCAGTGACTCCATGAGGCTTTGGGGGGACAACGAGACATAAACCATAACAGCAAAATAAATGAAATAGAAATTGTTCAATACTACACAATTTATCTTACATGAAGAAGCTGAAGCAAAATAGATAAAATACAGTCACAGTGAAACAGTAGGGAGAAAAGGGCACATTTGTCAAAAAAGGAAAATGACTGGAAAGCCAGTAAAGGAGTAGAAAAGGAGGAAGTCATATATGCTATCCGCATGTACCAGTTATCCATAATAGGCTTAACTCTAATGTATTGAAAACATACACTAAGGAAGGAAGGGATAGAGGGAGGGACAAAAGTGAGAAGAAAGAAAGGGAAGAAGGGGAAAGGGAAAAAAAGAAAGATGCATGGAAGGAAGGAAAGATGGAAAGAAGGAAGGAA
Organism: Myocastor coypus; assembly: GCA_004027025.1. Classification (NCBI taxonomy): domain Eukaryota; kingdom Metazoa; phylum Chordata; class Mammalia; order Rodentia; family Myocastoridae; genus Myocastor; species Myocastor coypus. Next base: position 241,092 of record PVJA010000093.1, on the reverse strand, counting down.
GGAAGGAAGGAAGGAAGGGAGGGAGGGAGGGAGGGAGGGAGGGAGGGAGGAAGGAGAAAGGAGAAAGAAAGAAAGAAAGGAAGAAAGGAAGGAAGAAAGGAAGAAAGGAAGGAAGGAAGGAAGGAAGAAAGAAAGAAAGAAAGAAAGAAAGAAAGAAAGAAAGGCTAAAAATGCCTCAAATATAGAGAACCATAGCTGACCATCAATATAAACACAGCTGCAAAGTTATAAAATTTAGGACTTAATCTAAAGAATTCTCTAAGGCATATTACAGTCAAACCATCAAAAATCAACAAAAGATAATTATGAAAGCATCTACAAAGTTCTACGAAAAATTCTAAAGTGTCCTATTGGATAATTTTAACAAAATGAATAAATCCAAGAAACATACACTCCAACGGGACGGAATCAAGGGGAAAAAACAAGGAACATCCAAACACAAGAATAGAGTAAATTAGTAATAAGAAAATTAGGGAGACACGTAGCTTTACTTGTTCTACCTTGCATTTAAGACAGAATTAATTTCAAATTTTCTCAAAGTCAAAGAAAAGACAGAATTTTCAATTCATTTGATAGGATACAGTTATTATAGTACTAAAGCCATATAAAGATGATTGGTCAAAGAACATTATAGCCACTATCTATGAAAACTGTAAATGTAAAAATCCTCAACAAAATATGAGGAAACAGTCATTCTGTACAATAAAGGACTGACTCAACAGGGTGAATTGGGATTTATCCCTGGAGGGAAAGGACAGTTAGTGTAGGAAAATAAAAGAAGCACGTGATGTGCGACATTGCTAACAAAACATCCTTCTCTTATGAATTGAATAAAACAATATTTAAATTCTTATGCTACACAAAGTGATCTAAAGTTTCAATGCTATTACTTTTAAAATTTCATTGTCTTTTCCTGCAGACATACAAAAACGATCATAACATTATTTTGAAAATTCAAAGACCTTAAGCAATCAGAGAAGTCCTGAACAAACATATCAATATTATAGGCTTCAGACGTCTTGACTTCAGAGTATGCTTTGACCACTGCAATGAAAACTGTATGTTTTGGGATAAGGATGAGCACACAAACCAATAAAAACAAACAGAGAACTAACCAGTACAAGAAAAGGTTCATGATGTTGGTCTTGAAATGATTTTCTAGGTATGAGATCAAAAGCACAGGCCATAAAAGCAAAAACAAATATCTAGAACTAAAATAAACCACAAATTTATGTACAGCAATTAGCCAGTAAAAGGCTACTCTCCCCACAGGAGCATATGCTTATGCAATATGTAAATGACAAGGGACAACTACCAAGAACATGAAGGAAACTTACATTTGATAGCAAAAATAAAACATGTGTTTCATGTTGTTTTTAGTTTCTATTTTGTTTTCTTCAAATATTTGAATAGATATTTTCCCAAATCATAAAGTACCATGCACCTACAAAGCTGCGCAGGAAAAAACAAAACAACTTTTACATTTTTGGAGAGACTGTCAACTGGTGCAAGTAATCTAGAAAAAATTATACAGCTTTCTCAAAAAGTAGAAATAGCATCTAGGATAAAATGCTGTACAGTGCAGAAGTTCTACTTCTGTGCCTATATTTAAAGGAAATAAAATAAGAAATCTCAAGGTAAATGCACTTCCATGTTCTCAGCAATATGCACAGCAGGAAAGATACAAAAGCATCACAAATGTTTTTTGAGATAAAATACTCTTTAAAAAAGATCTATAAGGGGCCGGGGAGATAGCTCTATGGAACAAGTGCCTGCCTGGCAAGCACAAGGTCATGAGTTTGAAACCTGGACCTGCAAATAAGTAAATAAGTAAGTAAGTAAATAAATAAATAAATAGTTGTACAGATTTTAAAAGGTCCTCAATAATTGACTGTGTTGCTAAGATTGGTGTAAATTATCAGGAGCATGCACCATTGTTCCTGGTGTTCTAATATGATAAAAGGTTTTATGCTGTCATCAACCTATCCTATGTATCCCACAGCCCAGCTTCTAATACCCGTTGATCAACTTTCAGCTTCTATTCACTTGAGATTTCAGATTAAACATATAAATGAGACAGGTTGTGCATAATATAATTGATTTTCTGTATCTGGTTATTTTACTTAACCGAATGGCCTTCAGGTTCATACGTGTTACTGAATATGAATAATTTCTTCCTTTCACGAGGCTGTATAATATTCTACTGTATACTTTTCAGAAGAATCATTCACTGAAAGCAGGCACAGGGCCCGAGAGTTCAATCCCCAGCACCTGCCATGCCGGACCCACTCTCAGGGGCGCACAAAGATGGCAATTGAGACTGGGCGTGGTGGCACGCTTGCAATCTCAGCTCTTGGAAGGCTGTAAATAGGTGGATCACTAGGAATCCTATCTACTAGGGAGACCATGAAAACTCTATAGGCCCTTTCCTGGGACTGGAGAGAGAGCTCAGGACCACACGCGCCTGTCTGGCAAGTGCCAGGTCCTGAGTTAGATCCCCAGTTCTGCAATAAACAAACAAACAAACAAACAAACAAATAAATAAATAGCCAAATAAATAAATAATCATTCCCTCTCTTAGAATGTCTGGCCTGGTAGAAAGAGGCATGTAGTTGGGACAATAACTTTGGAGCTTAGAGCTTTCTGCACCATGTCCTGCCACCATGATATTCCTGATTTACAGCAATGTGACCATAGACTGGTTTCTTCAACTATGAACAAAAATAAACCTCCCCTTTACTAAGTTGTAAGGTTTACATATACTAACCCTACAACAGAAAACTGAATAAATTATATATATATTTTTAAAAAGTCATGAATCCAATACCCTTCTAAATGACTGTTAATGGCAATCTATACTTGTCAGTGTTTTGAATAAAATCTCCTTGCTGGGTTTTTTTTTCTTTTTTTTGGGGGGGGGATCAAAATATGCTTATCTGTATAAGCATTTAATGAAATTTTCATATTGTGTTTTACAATGAAAGCTATGAAAAATTGAGTAATACAGGATGTAAAAAATAAAACTAAAAAATACTAAAAAGAAAATATTATACATCAGTCTATCAATTTGAGAATAAATCCATGTGTGCTTCAATGACATTGCTCTCTTTATATAATCACAGGCTATGCAAGAAATGCAAAATTAGCCGGGCGTGGTGGCGCACACCTGTAATCCCGGCACTTGGGAGGCTGAGGCAGGAGGATCAGTGTGAGTTCGAGACCAGCCTGGGCTACAAAAGTGAGCTCAAGGCCAGCCTGAACTGCATAGTGAGACCCTGTCTCAAAAAGACAAAAAAAAAAAAAAATGCAAAATTTAAGAAAAAATAGTGAGAGAAATGCTATCACTTAACATTTCAGCAAAGAGAAAAGACCATAAAATTTCCTGATCATCCTGTCTTCTGGTAGATTGTTGAAATTAAATGAGATGCTAAATGAATCTCCAAGAAGCAGAATAGTATTCTTCATGAACACTAATGCCAAGTAGCATTCAAATGCCAATTGCTTGAATGTTTTGTAAATGTGAAGTAAATCCAATCGACCTTCCTCATATAAAATTTGATAAAGGTAAGATATTCCTGGTCAAGAAAAGGCAAGAAGTAAAGATAGATATCTTGGTACCTAGTGTTAGCTCCCTCAAATTTTTTCCCTAGTGGAGAAGAAATAAAAATGTTCAATTTGGGCTGGGGAGATAGCTAGTGGCATAAGAAACTACCTGGCAAGTGCAAGTACTGAACTCAGTCCCTGATATCATGGGGGCAGGGGTAGGAGGTGTTCAGTTAGTCCAAAAACATTCAATTTTAGCAGTAATAGCATTGAAAAGTAGGGGACATGTAAACAGCTACTATTTTAGATTTGCTTATTTATTTATTTATTTATTTATTTATTTATTTATTATTTTATTTTTAGTACAGTTTCTACAGGGTCTCACTATGTAGATCCATTTCAACTCCTAGTGTTTATCTTGTTTTTAGCCTCCCAAGTGCTGGGATTACAGACGTGCGCCACCACACTCAGTCTCAATCACGTTCTCAGCACATCTGTGTCACAGCACGCAGGGATCAAGCCCCAGCCACTACACTCCACCTACAAAAGCACTTTAGTCCTCACAGTTGTCTGGCCAGACCTATTTTCTGAAATTTGAAAAGTTATAATTAATAGGAATTTTTCATGATGCTTATGGTATAAATTGGTAAAATAATTTCCTCTATACTGTTTCATAGACATTGTGAGAATTTTAAAGCTAGGTGTTGACTAAACACAGAATGAAACTTTAAAAATAATACAATGGAAAATGACAGATATAAAAGGATTTATTTTTTTTGATGATGTGTAGCAGATTCAAAGTGCTATACAGGAACTTAATATCTCAATCACAAGCAGGCAGGATGGCTCAGTGGTCTAAAGCGCCTGCTTAGGAAAGCTTAGGCAGCTTCAGGGATGACGGTTCGATCCCCGGCACCACATGCTGCGCCAGCCCTTCTCTCAGGGCAGGCTGAGCCGGCCATAAAAGTAAATAAACAAACAAAAGTTCTGAAACGAGAAAAAAAATAAAAATAAAATTAAAAAATAAATAAATAAATCACAAGCAGGCAAAACCATTGCAAAAAAAAAGTCAAAATAGACTTTCAGAACTTAAAGACGCCATTATAGCTAGTGAAGATGTAAGAAAAGATCTTTATTTTTTTCTTCTTTTTTTGTCTTTTTGAAACACAGTCTCACTATACAGTTCAGGCTGGCATTGAGCTCATTTTTGTAGCCCATGCTGAGCTCAAACTCACTGATACTCCTGCCGCAGCCTCCCAAGTGCTGGGATTATAGAACGCACCACCAAGACCAGCTCTAAGAAAAGATCTCTTAATGACACCTAGGATGCATGAAAAAATAATTCAACATCTGTAAGATGATGTAAAGGTGAACGAAATAAGACTAATAGACATCAATGAGAAAGGATTCTGTACAAATGATATAAAAAGAACATGTGTGGAAGTAATAGATGAAAACTTCCCTACTGTGGGGAAACAATTTGACATTCAGATAACTAAAGCTCACATAACTCCAAATAACATCAACCCAATTAAAACCAAACCCAGATATATAATAATTAAGATACCGGAAATTCAGCACAAAAACAGTATACTAAAAGCTGCTAGAAAAAAGGAAACATATCACATTTATAGGAAAACTCATTAGAATAACAGCAGATTTCTCTTTACAAGCCATCAAGTCAAGAAGAGAATGCAGCAAAGTACTTCAAGTCTTGCAAGAAAACAAATTTCACCCCGCACTGCTATACCCTGCAAAACTCTCTTTCAAGTTCAGTGGAGAAATGAAATACTAATAACAACCAAAGAATTTCATGTTGGCAAAGTCAACCCTGCACATTACTAAAAGATACTTCAGAGAAGGGTCAAAATGACGACAACTCCATGAAGAAGAATCGAAGAGTCCATCAAATACGATAAACAAACAGGAGAAAAAAAGAGGTATACAATAGAAGTCTTTCAACTATTGTTTTGCATATAGCAGCAGAATATGTCTATAAACATATTCTACAAATAGACTTCTCCTGCACCCTATGGTTCATGATTCTGTTTGGTTCGAGAGGGCGGATATCAAGGAAATAGCAATAGCTCAGTCCCACAAGTGACACCTGACCACCAGTAAGCATCATGGACATGTATATCACATACTGAAACTTTGTGCAATATTCTATCCCCAACTGTTAGAAGTTCTAGTCATGTATTTGCCATCCCAGTATTTATCTTATGTTTTAATTCTTTACTACCATGGAAACATTTTCTTAGTTGATATCTTTGTATATATTAACCTATTCAAATACTATGAGAGTTCTCTGAATTGATTAGAGATTGTACATATGATATTCAACATAATGGCCTCTAAGTTGGACTCATGATTTGGTTTGAATTTTGGAATATTGTTCTGAAATATTTAATTTAATTGTAATTAATATTTAATTAATTTTCTGAATATTGTTTAATTATAGTTTTTGTTTTATGACTCACACTGTGTCTCTGACTTACAATCTGCCTATAAGACAGGATATGATATTTTCTCCTAGAATTAGAAACTTTAAAAAGAAGAAAAAAAAAAAAAAATATATATATATATATATATATATATATGAGTTAGGATAGATATACAGCTACTTTGTCTTAGTTCATCAAGAATGAAAGTTTATACTAATATTGTTTAGACAAGATATCAGGTCTGTATCTTGTCCTCTGAATAACTACCTGAAAAGAACAATATGCATGATATTAATTATTGTAATCATTCTACTAACTTGTTTTGAAACTGTTCCACTGCTATTTTATCTTTTTTCTCATTAAAATGAATAAACATATATATATATATATATATATATATATGTATTAAACAAAAAATATTATGATCTCAATGTACAGCTATTTTCCTATTAGTGACTCGTGTTTATATTTCTTGACCACAGGAAGTGCTCCATAGTGCACAAGTATCACATCTGCTTTATCCATTTATTTATTGATAGACACACAAGCTATTTCCAAGATTTAACTGCTATGAATTATACTTCTGTAAATGTAGGGATCCAGAAGCTATGGCAATATGATGTCTTCAAATTTTTTAAGCAATGGGGTAAGGTAGTTGCTTTCACATCACTTAGACACAACGACAATACCTAGAATGCTGAGGGGAGATGGTTAGCTTTTGCTCACACATTGTGGAAGTTTTAGCCCGTAGTCACTTGTCTCAGTGTCAGAGGGGCGTGCCAGAGAGTCGTGGCAAAGATGAAACAGCTCATGGCATTTCAGGCAGGAATCGGGAATGATCAAGGGATTTGGGAGGGTGACGTTCTCCTTAGGCTGTGGCTCCAATGACCATCCTCTTCTAACCAGCCTTCACTTTCCAGCATCGAAATTTTCTATAAACCCATGGCAAGACCAGGTAGTCCAGTGATGTGTGTCACACTTCAGGGATCTAGTCACCTCCTGAAGATCTCACCTCAGAGCAGTCGTTCTCAACCTGTGGGTCACAACCCCAGTAGGGGTCGAACGACCAAAACACAGGGGTCACCTAAAGTCATTGGAAAATACATAATGCATATAAAGTATTTACATTCCGAATCATAACTCTAGCAAAATTATAGTTTTGAAGTAGCCACCAAATTTTTTTTTTTTTTTTTTTTTTTTTTTGGTTTGGGGGTCACTGCAACATGAGGAACTGTATTGCGGGGTCATGGCATTAGAAAGGTTGAGAAACACTGCCTTAGAGTGTTTGAGGCTTTGCAATACATATAATTATAAAATATATCAAGGAACATACCTAGGAAGGCACACCTACAACTTCGGAGAAAATTCCATAGTGCAGGCTGGGGAGATAGCATAAGTGCCTGCCTAACAAGCACAAGGTCCAAGTTCCATCTTGGTACCACAAGCTGTGCAAGATACAAAACTCCCAGCATGCCCTGGAACTGGGCATGGTAGCGGCGGCTGCAATCCCAGTGCAAGGGAGGCTGAGACAGCAGGATCTCTAGGAATCCAAGCTCTGTAGGGAAACCTTGAATCAGGAAGAAAAAGAAATAATAATAATAATAAACCTAAATTCCATAGTGATTTCTAGAATAGTTATATTGATGTCCATTCCCACCTATAAAATTCAAAGGCATCTTTTTCTCCAGTGGCCTAGAAGAGCATTTGCTATTATTTGATTTCTGGATAATGGGCACTCTTTTGGGGGTAAGCTGGATTCTAAGTGTTGTTTTAATTTTAATTTTTCTAACAGCCAGTGGTTTTGAATATTATTTCACGAATGTATTTGGCATTTGTACTTCTTCATTTCACTTTTCCCATTTTTATTTGATCTTTTTCAATGAGTATTTCTAATTGTTTAAGTGTTTATATTATGGCATATATTAGACCTCAGTCTGAGAAAAAGCTGACAAGTTTTGTTCCAAGTCCGTAGGGTGTCTTTCTATGCTTTAGGTAGTTTTATTGTTGTTCAGAACCTTTTGAATTGGATATAATCTCATTTATTTAAATCTCAGTGCTACTGCAATTGCAAAACCTTTGACTGTGTATGTATGTGCTTCCTCATAGTCCAAAGAGAAGTATATTCTTTCCTTTTTCTTTCTTTCTTTTTTCTATGCAACATCAATAGGGAGGTGGGTCATGCCCACACACTGTACTCTGTAGAATGATTGTGAGGACAATATGCAATATGTCAACTTTCAAAGAAAAGAAGGGAAAAAAGAAAAAAAAAAAGTAATGTGGATTTAGAAAGGTTAATGTTTAATTGTTTGATCAATCTTAGATACCTATATGTATTAATCTAAACTGATCTGATGATGAAAATATGTAATATAGCCATTGTTAGATTTAAACAATAAAAAAATTGAAAAAAAAATAAATCTCAGTGCTAAATCTTATGTAACTGGGGTCAAAATGAATACCTATCTATGTCTGTGATGTTAAGAGTTTTATTTATTTTATTTTCTAGCAAGTTAAGTGCTTCGGTTTCAACATTTACTTTTTGATCCAGTTTTATTTTAGTCTAGTACATAATTTGGTCCATGAGTGTAGATTCAATCTTCTTCAAGTAGATAGTCTTTTCTTCAGCACCATTGAGTGAAGAGGCTGTGGTTCCTCCCATCTATGTCCTTGGACATTTGTCAAAAATCAAGTAGTTGAATGTGATTGAGGTTATTTGTGCGTCTTCTGTTTTTTCCCATTAATCCTCATGTCTATTTTTGGGCCAGTACCATGCTACTCTCTCGTTGAAGCTTTGTAACATCACTGCAGATGAAGAGCTGTAATACCTTCATCTGTAATGAAGCTGTAATAACTTGGCCTGAATTTGCTCTCCTGAATCTCTTTTGGTTCTATGTGAATCTTAGTATTAAAGTCACTGAAAAGGAAATTAGAAAAAAAATATCATTCACAATGACATCAAGAAAAATTAAATGCTTAGGAATAAATCTGAGGAACTAAAGAACTTCGAAAAAGAAAAAGAACTTTAGAGTGAAACCTAGAGTACTCTAAGAAAGGAAATTAAATATGACATCTGAACAAAGAAAATTGTATAGTTTTATATTGCAGACTCCTCAGTTACTGATGATTTTAAGTGTTTAATGCAATAACAATTATTGAAGTGCTGGATAACAGTGATGAGGATAGCAATGGCGCAGTTTTTTTTTAACTCAAGGACATTGCATCATAGGTGTAATTTCGGTGCTTAAAAAGGGTGTCAATAATGGTAGAAAACATTTAAAACCTATAACATAGAAGACAAAAAAATCAGAAAAAACATGCAGTTCTGTGAAATGAGTTTATTTCATGAGGAATGACTCAAACTATTGGAAAATCACTGGGATTCTATTACCATTGCTTGTTTGGGACAGGTTCACAAAGATTTTCTGCTGCTTTCCAGAGAAAAATATACAAGGGCAACAACACAGCCATCATCTAAGCTCAGGTATCCTCAAAGATGGCTTTAATTGTGGCATACAGCTATAACGCATTACATAATCATTCATGCTTAAGCATGATGGAAATCTTCTCAGAGTTTATCAAGTTCTATAAGATTTTGATGACACAGTTTCCTTTTTCTTGGTTGAAAAGGCTAATTCTGCATTGTATAGGAAAGAGTTTTCTAAGATAATTTTCTTCTGAGCTGGATAATATGTTTTCCTACATGAAACATCTTTACTTGGGCTACTATTCAATATGTAGTGGCTACAAGGGAGGAAAATAAGCACTGACTTTGAGCTTAGAGTATTCAAGTTTAAGGCTGAGAGATAGCTCAGTGGGCCAAATGCCTGTCTGACAAGTACAAGGACCAGGCTTCAATCCCTGGTACCGCAGGCCATGCCAGCACCATGCTCGCTGTGCCAGCCACTGAAACCAGGTGTGGTGGCACATACCTGCAATTCCAGGAGTAGGGAGACTGAGACAGGAGAATCACTGTGTATATGAGCTGCACGGTGAGATTCAGTACGAAATGAATATATTTTGTTACAAAATTAAGATCTAAAATACCCAAGCTTATGTTTTAAAAAAATGAAAATATATAAATGTAAACACCTTTCCGGGCGTGGTGGCGCACACCTGTAATCCTAGCATTTGGGAGGCTGAGGCAGGAGGATCAGTGCGAGTTCGAGACCAGCCTGGGCTACAAAATTGAGCTCACGGCCAGCCTGAACTGCATAGCGAGACCCTGTCTCAAAAAGACAAAAAAAAACCAAAAAACAAAAAACAAAAAAAAACCATAGGTCTGAAGAGATAGCTCAGTAGAGTAAGTGCTTGCCTGACAAGCATAAGGGCGTGAGTTTAATCGCCAGCTCCGCAAAAAAAAAAAAAAAAAAAAAAAAAAAAA